>PVJD01005505.1:0-114594 GCA_004026545.1 Mormoops blainvillei | reverse complement strand
GGGACTGGTGCAGAATGAATTGGGTGCTATTCATATCTCTTTCTTCTCATTCGATGTAATCTTTTAATATATTATAAAAGTAATCTTTGTTCACAGTTGAGATTGGAAAATATGGGTGGGGGAAACTAAAATGTAAATAAAGTTCATTCTTATTCCATCACCTAGAAATAACTACTCATTTTTTGACTTACCCCTTTCTATGTGCATGTTACTGACCCACTCTAGTTCTTACTGTGCTTTCCTGCTTTCTTCACTTACTAATCTTCCTGAGGTATATGCTTGTATTTATTCTCTGAAAATACTAATTTTAATGGTGGAATAATAGTCCACCCTATAATTTTTAAAATAAATTTAAACATCTAATTTTGGAATAAATAGCTTGCAATTTTTCCTGATTACAAATAATGCTACAATAACCATCCTTGCACAAGAATCTTCATTTATAACTCTGGTTATTCTCCCAAGATAAAGTTTTGAAAAGTGATATTACAAAATCAAGTGGAAGAAACTGGTTTCAGGCTTTTGATTAATACAGTCTCACTGACCACCAGACAGGGACTGGAAAAGAGCTTCCAATTTATTACTAAAAGCTGTGTGTGAGAGTCTTTTCAACCTCATTTTGGCCTCATGAGGCCCTAAAGAAAACGTTTTGCTAGTTTAATGGGTGAAAATGATATCTCATTATTGAATGTGCTTATTCTTTGTGAATTGTCTCTTCGTGTCTTTGGCCCATTTTTCTACTGAGCTGTTTGTTTGCCTTTCTGTTATTAATTTTTAAGTAACCCACTATTTTTCTGTCACTCTTGCCACATTCAAGTTGTCGTCTTCAGACGTTCAATTTTGCTTGTGCTATTTCTAGTGCATAGAATTTTTAAATTTAATGTAGTAAAATAACATAAATATATGTATATAAGTAACATACACATATGGTGTTAAATTTTATGCACACACACGCACACTATTGTTTCTCCCTTTTCTTTTTGTACATTAAAAAGACGTTTGCTTACTGTCGGACTCTCATTTGCTTGCTCTTTTGCTTCATGGTAAGCCTGAGCCCCACAAGGCGAGGCACCGTGCTCACCACTGCCTGCCCCGGCCACCGGCACGAGGGGAAGGCGCAAGTCAAGGAACGTGAATAAAGGACTCACAGGTATGGACAACGAGGTGGGGACTGGCTGTGGGAGCGCGGGGAGGGGAGGGAAGGGTAGGACAACTGTAACTGAACAACAATAAAAATAATAATAATAAAAGAATTCATTAAATGCTTATTGAAGGAATGGAGTAAGGGAAGGAATGGAGTAAGGGCTACGCCCCACCAAGGATGCATTCGCACCAGCCTACCTTCCCTGTGCTCTCTGTGCATCTCTGATTGGACATACAGCTGTGGCAGAGGTGAGAGGTGGCGGGGGCAGGTGGTCGGCAGGGTGAAGTGCTTTGCCTGCCTGCAAAGGCGGCAACCATGCAGTGGAAGGGTGGCGGCCAGTTTTTTCCGGTTATCATATATACACCTGGTCTCTTTGATGGACAGGGGGAGAGGTATGAAATCTTTTCTATCAAGTTTTTTATTTAATCATGACCTCTGATTTTTGAGGTGGAGACAATGTGTGGTCCCTGGTTTGAGAACTGTGCATTGTCATTACTGTCTGTGTTTAAGCCCCGAGTCAAGCGTGTTTGATCTTTAATATACTGTAATGTATACTATTCACAGCAAATATGCATGTATAATTTGTAACCAAAGGCCAACTATAACTAATAGTGGTGTGATGTCTCTGTGGCCACAGGCATGAGGGAGTCAGGAAATCTATCATAATTAATGCAGTGAAATGAATGGTAATTAACTTCAAGTTCAGAAAAAGCACATTCATTTGAATGAAGATACTTGGCAATTTGTGATCATTTAGAAAGGGCCAGTTGGAAGTCACCATGGCGTTACCTATAAGGAAATTGTTTACTAGGTAAATTAACAAAATTGCAGAGAGAATCCTTAAGATACAGATAATTAGATAATTTTTAAGTACTATCAAAGGACTTGAAAAACTTATGTTTCCATTCAGCATACTGACACGCTGATTTTAAAAAATATGATCTATTCCTAAGAGCAAAAGAAAAAAGATAACATTCTACTGAACCTAAGATATGTGATAGTACTAATGGTTTTTGTTTTAACATTGTTGACTTAATATAATTTAATAGGTAATTTATTTACATGGTACAATATTAAAAAGGCAGAAAAGAATATATAGAGTAAAGTGCACTCTGTTTTCTCCTCCCATCTCACAGACCCCAGTAAGGTTCCCCTGGGCATCAGGCAAACACTATTATCATTTCTTGGCCATATTTACAGAGATAATCCATGCACATTCCAACATATTTGTAAACTGACTATTGCAACATAATGGAAGTTTATTATACACACTTATTTGCAACTTGCTTTTTGCACTCTGTTTTGGAGATCATTCCATATCAGTATATAGAGAGCTACTACCTCTCTCTTCTTACCATCTAGGTAGAATTCCATTATAGGGAATACTATAATATATTTAACCAGCCCCCCTGTGAATGGATTTCTTAGCGGGGATTCTCTAGAAGCAGACCACAGGTTGGGAATTCTTGCATAAGTGATATTTTGAGACATGCTTTCAAAAGAAGCCTTCAGAAAAGCCAAGGAGAAAAGATATGGCAGGGACAGAAGCTAAGGAAAGATGTGGTTTTAGTCAAATCTAACCTCAGCCTGATACCATGGGAAGCTCTGGAACTCATGTGGCACCAGGAAAGGGTGTTGGGCTTTTGTCCATATATGTCAGACATTCAGGGGTAACTTCCCAGCCATTTCCAAGTGAGAAGGGTCCTTGTAAGTTGAGGACAACTTTCTGGAGAAGGGTGCAGCCGTGAACCTTTAGCAGCCAACACTTAGGATGGTTGGAGATAAATACTCTGACCCAGAAGAGGGGATCTAGGTGGGGCACCTCAAGCAACTCATCAGGTCCTTTCCAATTTTGCAAGATCAAGCAATGCTGATATCCCTGTGGCCCATGCTTTTGCATATGTGACCACTGAAGGGATCAGTACCTAGAAGTGGAAGAACTGGGTCGAAAGCTCTAAACATTTACAATTCTGGTAGATACTGACCAATTGCTCTCCAATTTACTCTCTTACCCAAAATATATGAGAGTTTCTATTTTCTTTTACTCTTGCTGAAAACATATGAGGAAAAATTTTTTTAAATATAGATTGAATAGAAAACAAATATCAAGATAGTAGATTTATACCAAACCATATCGATAATTATGTAAAATGCTAATGAACTAACTACCCTAATCAAAAGGCAGAGGTTGTCTCATTATTTTAAAAAGGAAAAAAAGTAAGATCCAGTTTTGTGCTATTCCCCACCCTCCCCCTAAAAAAACTAGTTTAAATATAAAGATGCGAATTAAAAGTAAAGCGATGGAAAAGATGTAATCTAGAAACACTAAAGAAAGCTGGAATAGCTATATTAACATCAGTAGAAGTAGGCTTTAAAACAAAGACTACTAGGGAGGAAAAAAAGGTATAAGTAAGGATAAAAGGGTAAATTCAACAAAGAACATAACAATACTAAATGTGTATCTGCCAAATAATAGAGCTATAAAATCCATGAATCCAAAACTTATAGAAAAAAGGAGAAATAGACAAATCTAAGTTATACTGGTGATTTCAATACTCCCTTCTTACTAGTTGAGAGAACAACTAAATGAAATCAATAAGGACATAGAATACCTGAACACACTATCAATTGCCTTGACCTAAGTGACATTTATAGAACATACTACCCAGAAGTGGCTATAGGGTGAGTGTGTCCTTCCCCAGCCCCAAGTACATATGTTAAAGTCCTAAACACCAAAGTGACGGTGTTGGGTGGTGGGTCTTTGGGGAGGTGACTGGGCCATGAGGGTCGAGCCCTTATGAATGAAATTAGCGACTTTATAAAAGAGGCCTGAGAAAGCTCCCCTGCCCCTTCCACCAAGAGAGGACCCAGCAAGAAGTGGGAAGTCTGCAATACGGAAGAGGGTCTTTTCCAGAACCGGACGACGCAAGCACCTTGATCTTGTCTTTCCCACAGTTCTGGGGGTTGGAAGTCCATTTCTGTTGTTTGTAAGCCACCCAGTCTGTGGTGTTTTGTTACAACACCCTGAACAGATTAAGATACATATCCTTTTCAAATGCACGTCAAACATTCACCAAGATGCTACATTCTGGTCCATAAAACATGTCTAATAAATTTAAGGAGTGAAATTTGACCATAATTGAATGAAATTACAAATCAATATTAGAAGAATATGCTTAAAAGTCTTCAAATGTTTGGAAATTAAGCAACACATTTCTAAATAACCCATGAGTCAAAAAATAATCACAAAGGAAATCAGAAAATATTTTTAAACTGAATTAAAACACAACATATCAAAAGTAGTGAGAGGTAGCTAAAACAGTGGTTACAGGGGATTCATAGCACAAAATTTTAGAGAAGATAAATTTAAAATCAACATTCTAAACTTCTACATTAAAGGAGTAGAAAAAATTAATCAAACCTAAAGTAAGCAGAAGAAAGGAAATAATAAAGATAAAATCAGAAATCAGAAATTGTAAAATAAAAAACAGAAAAACAAAACAAATCAATGATATTTCTTTGAAAAGGTCAGTAAAATTGATTAGACTGATTGGAAAAAAGAGTAAATACTGACTACTAATATTATTGATGAAAGAGGGGAAACTTCTCAGAGGCCCTACAAACATTAGAATAATGAGGGAATATTAAGAAAAGTTTATGGCAATCATTTGACAAGTTAAGATAAAATGGGAAAAAATTTTAAAGACATATAACATCAAAGCTTACTCAGGAAAATAATAAATAACCTGTATAGCCTATAGCCATGAAATAATTTGAATTCATAACTGAAAACATGCCCACAATAAAAATACCTGGTCCAGATGGCATCTCTGGGTAAATTCTACTAAATACTTAAGGGAATATCATTCCAGTTCTACACAAATCTCGCAGAAAACAGGGAAAAAAAGGAAACACTTTCAAGCTCATTTTATGAGGTCAACATTACCCTGCTAACGAAACAGTCCCAAGAAGGAAACCACACCTTTTTTACCCACTGCAGACAACAGCATGGTCACAGGGGAAGGGAAGGTGAAAGGAGGTAGAGGAAGGTAAAGGGGGGATACATAGTGACAGAAGGAGACTTGGAGGGGTGAACACACAATACAATATACAGATGATATATTACATTGCAGAATTGTCCACTTGAAACCTATATAATTTTATTAACCAATACACCCCAATAAATTCAATTAAAAATAAAATAAAAATAAAAAATACATAAATAAAGAAAAAGAAAACCACAAACCAATATCCCGCTGTTCAAATGGATGCGAAACTCCTTTTAAAAATGTTTAGCGAACCAAATAAACTAATATAGAAAAAGGGTACTACATCATGACCAAGTGGGACTCGCCCCAGGAAGGTAAGACTTAACATGTTTAGTTAATTAATGTAATTTCTCTTATTAGCCTTTTTCTAAATAGAAAAACACGAGATAATCCTAATAGAGAAAAATCATTTGACAGAATTCAATATCCATTTGTTAAAATAACTCTTGGGAAACTGAAAGTTGAAGACAACTCTACAATTAATAAAGGGCATCTATGAGAGACCTCTAGCCATGTCATACCTAATGGCGGAAGGCTCTTCTTCCTGAGATCAGGCACAAGGCGAGGGTGTGTGCTCTCACCACTGCTACTGCCAGTTTATTGCAAGTTTAGTAATAACACAAAGTAAAAAAGTAAGCAATAGATACAGGAAAGGAGAATGAAACTGTCTTTTAAAAGATGCCATGATTGTTTATATAGAAAATCCTATGGAATTTTAAAAACCCTGTTAAAACTAAAAATGAGTTTAGTAAGGTGTCCAGATGCAAAGTCAAAAACAAAATCAATTGTATATCTATATAGTAACAACTATATATACTGCTTGTAAACAACTGGGAATTGAAACTTAAAATACCAGTTTAAAAATATAAAGTGGTGATATTTTGACAAGTTAGTGACTATGCTAAAAAGCCATTGAATTATACACTGCAAAGGGATAAATTTATGTGAATTATAATCTCAATTTTTAAAACCTATAAGATACTAAGAGATAAATTTTAACAAATACATGTAAAACCTGCACACACACTGAAAAAATAAAGCAGCACTGAGAGAAATGAAAGAATACCAAAGTAAATAGAGAGTTACACCATCTTTAAGGATTGTAAAACTCAATATTGTTAAGATATTAATTCTCCCTTGGAAATACCATTTCTTCAGATGGGAAAGGCTGGGATATAAGTTAGGAAAAAAACAAGGTTTATTGTAAGGTGAGAGATTTCTTCCAACATCTGAAAGAGTTTTATGAGATGGGGGGCAGGGGGTTAAATTTGTTCCCCTTAGTTCTAAAGACTAAGAATGTAAAGCAAAGGATGGATGTTGCAGGATGAGGAAGCTCAACTCAGATACAAGAGTTGTCCAATAGCTGTCACTGACTGCAGAGAACACAAGTGTCATAACTTCAGAGCACTGCATTCCTAGACTTCTTTTGAGTAGAAATAGGAAGACCAGAGTTTGGAATGCTAGGGAGAAAATTTCTGAATTTGGTGGGAGGTTAGGGTAGATCCTTTCTAAATAAGGCTCCTTCCATCTCGCAACATCCACCAGGCTACGTTGTAAATAAAGCTAGTTACGTTATCCCAGTAGGAAAGAAAATCAGAGAATATAGGGTTGAATTTTTCTACCTCACTATTAATCAGATAACTGATTCAATCTCAATTTCCCTCACTGTCTCAGTTTCTGCCCTGATTATAGTTAGCTGCAGAATACATGAAGGTGTGTGTGTGAGTGTATGTGTATGTAAAATTCAACATGATGCAACATTTATGAATCTCAGTGATCTAAGTGCTTTGGAGGAAAACATTTGTATATTTTATATTGTGGCTATGTTTTAACCTCCTCTGATTTTATGCCAACAACAAATTCTTCCACTACCCCTTCAACTTCCCCCCTCTTTCACTCCTTTCAAGATTTTCCAGGCCCCTCGTGAAGGCACTTAAAAGACATTTTTATAGCTTTTGTTCTGAAACATACACATTCATTGTGCATTCTGAGAAGTGACCAGTGTGCCCATACTGAACTCAGGGGAAATATCACATACAGGCAGAACTGCTGCTGCAAAACATGTAACATATAAAAGTAAGATATTGTTTTATTTCACAATTGCAGAGGACATGATCATAACTTTGTTAACAGGCCCAAGTGTGTTAGGTGTGCACAAAGGAAGAGTCTTTTCATTTACACATTTGTAAGTTATGTTTTTTGAGCAAATATGTATTTAGTTATTCATTTACCTAACATTTAATTTTTTACATTTAGTACTAATTAGTAACTACATTTAGTAACACTCACTCCAATGCCTCTATGTTCCCTATGTCAATTTTATCTTTCAATTCAATTGGGAGGGAACCCTGAAAGTATATATGAGGACAATTACAATGGTATGTCTATTACAAGTTGGGAACATTATACATTATTCCTGATTACTCAGTATTAAGCTATAATGCCTAAAGGAATATAGAAGGTCATTTCAAAATTATGAATAGTTTTAAAGCCAGTGGTAGTCTTTGAGATTGCGAGCCATAAATTTAGAGCAAAGATCAGATGGGCCTTTGGAGGAATATGTGAAAGAAAGAGAGAATTTCAGACCTCCATTTTAAGCCAGCAACCAGAAAAGAAAAAGGCTTAGATTCTTCTAATATCATAATTCTCAAGATGCAATTTAGCAGTAGCTGATTTATTTCAAGATGTTTTGCCAAAATACTATAGATTTTTTAAATTACATATTCCCAGATTGTAAACTAAATTAAAGATACTGTCTTGGACACAAGCTAAGGCAGAATGAGGTGCTGGTGAGCAGTGGCTGGTGGAGACAACACTGTCACGGGATGGGAATGGGGCCATTCTGATGATCGTGGGTCCTTCTCTGGCATGGGGAAGGCCACTCCATGGCTGAGCACAGGCTCAGTCTCATGGGGTTAAGAAAACAGAAAGACATTTCCCATTCCTCATGCTTCCGTCCATATGGAAGAAGCTCTATTTCCATGACACTGCTGGCTTCCGTCCATCTCTCACTCACACTTCCCCTGGGAGTCACTCAGCCGAGTGGTGAATTTGGTGGCAGGAACTTGACCTGCATAACCCTGTCTCTTCCTCTGAGAAGAGGGCCAGACCCTGGGAGCACGCAGCTTGCCCAGCTCCCCCAGAGACAGGCTCTGTCCCCATGGGGGGATCCAGGGCAGCCTGAGACCAGAAGACTAAAGCCATCCCAGGCAAAGGGGTAGCTGTCACACGGGAGTCTCATGCTAAGCTAGGGACTCCATCATAGCCTTTACTAGTAGTCATGAAGGTAAATTTTTGTTGTTGTTTTTAATCTATGGATTCTTTTACCTTATTTCTCAATTTGTTTAAAACTCAAGCAAGTAATAGGTATGCTATGGATATTTGTTGCACCCTCTTAGAGACATACATCACACCTGTCTCATGGTATGAGTTCAACAAGGCTTTGAGGAAGGCATTATATTTATCCATTTTACAGATGAAAAATAGAAGATCAGAAGATTAAGGGACCCAGAGTCAACCACTGAACTCACCGAATGCATTTTCTCATCACCCCTCATGAGAAGGTGATTCCCCAGCGCATACATCCACCCTGAGGGTGGATTCCCCTGCTGACTGATGGTGGGGAGGTATGGAGGAAAGATGGCGTCTTTCAGAGGCAAGGATAGCAACTGAAGTCTCAACCTCACATAACCGACGATTACAGAAGAATGCACTTGGCATCACAAAGGCTCCAACGGAATTTGCCTCTCCTCTGAGAGTGTCAACCTCTTATTATCTTCCCTGCAGTGCCTAATTTCTTGGCAGCCTGATGAATTAGACCATTATGCACTTTTTGGAAGTAAGCATTTATTTGCCTTTCACTCAATCCATAAATATTTATTAGCATCTACTTTGGTTCCTTTTGGAGGTTCTGAGGGAGAACCTGTTCTGTGTCTCTCTCCTGGTTGCATGTGGTGGCTGGCGATCTTTGGCATGCTTCTCGTTCCTTTAACTTTTAGCTGCGTAACTCCCATCTCTGCCTCTGTCTTTACATGGCTTTCTCCCCTGTGTCCAAATCTCCCTCAGCCTTTCTAAATCTGGGATGATCCTATCTTGAGATCCTTAACTTCTTTACATCTGCAAAGATATAAAATTTTCCAAATAAGGTCACATTCATAGGTTCTGGGTGTGAGGACATGGGTGTTTTACTTATTTTTGTTTTTTGTTTTTGGAGGGCTGCCATTCAACCTATTGTAGGAAGTTCGGAAATAAAATCAAGAAACCAGAGGAGGGAAGTATGCTTCACCAATGACAGCACTGCTCCACAAAGTGCAAAATACATGATGTATGTGGTCAGAAGGCCCCTGGCACTTGGCAGAGAAGTTCATGCATCATAATGCACTCCAAACAAATAAAAGGATCAAGTGCCCTAAAAACTACCTCATGTGGGAGCAGCCTCTCATGCGGCCAAGTGCACTGACCTGGGTCCTATCTGAGGTCCACTACTGCCGAGTCAAGGACCTTAGGTAAGTCTTTTCTCTCTCTGGGCCTGAAGGTCTTCATTTATAAAATAGGGTAATTGGACTAGAGCACTTTTAAGCCCCTTCTATTCAAATATTCCATAATTCTCCGCATCCAAAGGCCATAGATGTACTTACACAGATAATTATATGAAAATATATTTTCAGTAGAAGATGCGACTGCTTCATTATCAGTGAACTGTGTACAACGCAATATTTTTTCCTAGAGTGAGCAAAGCAATATGATCCAGAAACATGCAAACAGCACGTTTTGAGAACTGGTTCCATTTACTCCATTCTGATAGCTAGCACTCTGGTCATTAGAGTTTACAAATTATGTTTTGAGCTACATTAAACCGCCGGCCCTCATTATAAATCAGGGTGCTTCTCATGAGGATAAATGGAGGCGCGGCATGGATGACGGCTCCCTAATTGCCTTGACTAGTCTAAGAGAATAAAGTTGGATCAAATTACTATGTTATTAATTCTCTGAAGTTTTTGATTTGGGAAAACCACGACGATGCCTAACAGGCGGCTGATGGCAGCGCAGGGCCTCGGATGCGCGCTGATAGGACGGGGACGGATGGCGCTGCATTGCTTCTGCCCCTGTCAGCAATCCAGGCACCTGAGTTTGGGGGGTAATACTTCCACTGGGGATGAGGAGAGGAGTGCTGATCAAACTCTATCTGAAAAGCTCAAGATTCATTACAGTGTCTGCGAGGCTCCTATGAAATCACTATCATCTAGTGTCAGTGCCTTGGAATGAGACATAGCGTCGGAGCATCATTTGAAGGCAGCAGTGGCGTTTTCCAACTAGCTGTGTAATAAGTCTGAAACACTTCACTCAGCAATTCAAATCCCAACCCACCTTTTCAGCCTTCTCCTTTCCGCTGTTCCCCTGCCTTCTCTCCTCAACTTCCGTTCCTCTGAAAAATCCACCATTCCCAGAAAAAAAGAAAAAATCCACTCCATCCTGCCCCGGTGCCTTTTTTCATGCTGATCCCTCAGTCTGCCTTTGTTTACCTTGTCTCATGATAGACGTATGGATATCTTTCCACCCTACTGGATCGTGACCAATCTGCAGGCAGGAACCCTTGTCTTTTTCATCATGACACCCTCAATGCGCCATTGTGCTCGGTGCAATGCCGGCCATGGCTTACCGCACATAAACTCTCAACGATATTTGAATCACATTGTTGAATGTGGGAAATGTATAACCAGCGAGCTTCTTGTGAGTGTTAAATGACTTCTTATCTCTGACACACGATAAATACTCAATAAATTGGCCCTATTGAATAGAATTCTGCCAGAAATCAGTAAAAGCTCTCTTTTTAGAATACTATAAACCAAAGCAGGTGTTGTTTTGAAGATGATCTGACTTAATCGAGATTATGTATTATATCATTTTTTTTCAATCATCAAACATTTACTGGGCTCCTATGTCATAGGCAAGCTGATGTGCCCACAAAGAGCTCATAGTCCACTGGAGAAAAAGGACAAGTACGTGGATGAATGCAAAGCAATGTTTTTGTTAGTTTCTTCAACAGCTACTTACTGGGAGATGACGGTATGCAAGGGGTTGTGCTAACCACTAAAATGAAGTACATTTACTGTTAGTGGCTTCATATGTAATTAACATTCATATACCTGCACATTGACAAAGAAAGCTTTCAAATTTCTCATATTTAGCTTTTCTTCTGTTTTCATTATTGCCTAAATCTAGGGTCCTTAGCTTGGGGTAGGATTCAGAGGATGCAAGAACTAGTATAAGAAAAAAAAATTACATCTTTATTTTCAGTAATCGCTAACCAAAATTAGCCATTTCTTTCAATTATGAATGCAGGTAATAAACCACTGTAGGATTAGCAATACCTGTGATTTTTGTCACCAGAAGAAACCACAGGTTATTTTCATGTTATATTCGAAGTGTTGCAGATATATCAAAATCACTATTACACTCATCGCAACTCTGAAATTAGTTGTCTGATCTGCTGCTAGACTTGGTATTTAATGCACAAATAGAAAGCACCTGCCTTATAATAATTTAATGACTCTATTTCAGTATGATTGTGTTTAAATTTTGTAACCCTATACATTTTATATAATTCTTTTAAGGAATCCATAGGCTTCACCAAACTGCCAAAGTGATCTGTGACACAATAAAAAGTTTCCGGACTCTTGATCTACACCTTGATTGTAGTTATTCCCTGCACACATTTGAGACCTTTCTCTGAGGTAATGTCTAAAACCAGGCTCAGCTTTGGGGCCTGGCTGCACATGATCTACTTGCCCGCTCTGGAGCAGTGTTGAGAGCATGTGTCTGTGCATTCCCACGGGACTGTCCTGTTCTGATCACCCATGAGAGAAAGTGAACCCACCTGCAAGTGAATCTGGGCCTTTCTGTGTGTGCACCTTGGCTTTCTTAACAGAGAATGGAGTTTAAACATGATCTGCATCATTTGAATCACCACCAAACCATACACATTGCAGGCAGGAAGAAGCTGACTTAACAGACCCAGGTGTAGCCAGAAGCACCTGGGAGTGTTGGTGGACCATCAGACAAATGTGAGTCATCAGTGAAAATTGATTAGTTCCCAGAATAATGTCAATATGCGTAAAATAACATGAGCACATAAGAGCTGAAGAAAATATCTCTTCTTGTGTGAATCTAGAGATTGGATTATTATTCCATTTTACAGATAAACAATTCCGAATGATTAAAGTGATTTTACCAAATCACGCAGATAGCAAAATGAAGCATCTTGTCAAACATAATTAGTGGATGTGATCTATATTAGAGAATTTCCACATCCAGTCACAATATTTTTTTTTTACAAAGAGCATCTCCTTGCCTAAAAGTAATGAAACACTTGAACAGTCAACCAAAGAAGGTTCTTTACCCTTGGGGTGGGGGGCATTTAAAAATGTGGGTCCAATTGTAGTGAAGAACACTTACGAACCCTGAGCTTACACCCGGAGACTAAGCTAACCCAGATTACCTTTGAGCGTCCGAATTTTTTCTTTTTTATTTAATTTATTGGGGTGACATTGGTGAATAAAATTATATGTTTCAGGTATACAGTTTCTCTGCACCCTGTATTATGTGTTCACCTCCCCAAACCAAGTCCCCTTCCATCACCATTTATTCCGCTTTTACCCTCTTCTATCCTCCCCACCTCCCCTTCCATCCGGTAATCACCATACTGTTATCTGCATCTATGAGTTTTTTTGTTTTTCCTTAATTCCTACACCCTTTTCACCCAACCAGAGCTTTAGAATTCTATGCTTTGGACTTGTTCTGCATCTCCCAGTGGGGTTTGAAAAAGCCAAATATAATTAGTCTAGAGCATACTCAAGTGGTACCTGAAGCCCAGAAGTTCAACTACCTTCCAAAGATAACATAAGTCAGAGTTTCCAAAGGCAAAACTTGGTGCTAGGGACTCAAAGTACACATAGATTCCTTTCCCAAGAGAGAAATAATTGACTTCCACCTGGTGAAGCCCAAGTTCTATATCCATGAAACAGAAGAGAATAGACCACCGGGCTGGTGAAGGAACCAGATCTAAGGTCTTTGTGTCAACTTCTTATTCTACCCACTGTTCCCATTCACACATACCACTGGTCTCTGAGCGGAATATCTTTGCTCTGCTCACTTTTGAAACAGCTGTCATTGAAAATATCTTCCCCTGTACCTGATACCACTACGAAATGAAAACATTTTCAGTTAAGTTCATGCCATCCACAGGAAGCCCTCCACAGCCACAGCTTGGCAACGGCACTCCAGACTGCTCGTGGGGAGAAGAAGCAACAGAAAGCTAAGGCAGTCCCAGGCACTTAAGGTCCTGCCTCCAGTAACAGAGACACAACCCTTGGAGGGCTTTTTGGTGCGTGGAGAGTGCTACAATGAAGCCCCAGGTGAGGAGGGGCTTCTGTAATCAGATCTACAGAGGCAGATCAAAGCCCTGAAGATGAATCTGCCGTTACCGTGCTGCATTTCTCAGAGTTCCCACCTCAAAGGGCTTTACCCACTGAATCTTACATTTGGATAAAATATTTAAAAGCAAACACTATTACTCATGAAAAAAAGTATTGATTCCCAGCCACCTATGAAGTAGCATCCATTATCCTTATCAAGCCAAACCATCAGCAGTGTAATTAAATTTGGGCTTACTTCTAGCCAGAAACAAAAGGCACTATAACTTTTGGTCCAAAAATGATTTCCTCTTCCCAGAACTTTAATTTCCTCTGCCTCTACCTTGTTTCTTCTGGATACTAGGAAGGTCCATAGATTATCTATTCTAGATAAACCTGTGCCTCAAGAAGCAGCATCTATTTGAAAATCTTAATGATTATAAATGAAGCCCAACGTTATCAGCTCCTAGTACCAAATGCTTTGCTTCTTTAATACTGAGTATGAAGCCTGATAAACAGTGAGAAAGGGACCTGAACCAAGATAATTTTTTTCATCCTTTTTGATATGAATTGTAGCTCATGTTTATTTCAGAAGTTTTAAGAGGAGCAAAAATTAAGGGTAAACCATGAGACAGATGTTGCTTGAACTATTGCAGTGTAAGTAACGAAACCTATGAAAGTAGTCAGCTTCTCTTAAGCACGTACTACCATTAAATGCCCCCTGCTAATACTTCATTCTATAAAGATGATGCACACAGTTGTTTTGTCATCCACTTTCAGTTGAGGAGCGTGGCAAGGAAATCCCTGTGAAAGCTGACAACATTTATTCTGAGAATGTAAAGCATGAGAGAAATTTCTCTTAAGCTTTGGTACTAAGACAAGCTGTTTTCAGCTTAATAATTGGTTTGTTGTCATTTAAGCATTTTGAATATTGTAACCAATTACTTTTCCCCTTGTTCTAGACACTGTCAAGCTTAGGGCCAAGGGAGAAACTCCCAGCCTCACAGGAAAGTTCCTTAGAGAAACCCATGGAATCCTAGAACACACACAAACCCACCCAGTCAGGAATCAGCACCAAAAGGGCCCAATTTGCTTGTGGGTAGTGGGGGAAGTGACTGAAAGTGGGGTGAGAGCCAAAGAAGCAGCATTGTTCCCTCTCTGACCCCTCCCCCACAGGCAGTGCCTCCAATTCAGAAGTGTGTTGCCCCACCCTGGTGAACACCTAAGGCTTATCTTCAAGAGTTCCCTACAAAGGAGTTCCCATGAGACTATCAGCTGATTTCTCAAAAGAAAACTTACAGGCAAGATGGGGCTGGAAAGAAGTGTTCAAAACAATGAAAGGCAGGACCTACATCCAAGATCACTCTATCCGGCAAAGCTATCATTTAGAATGGAAGGGCAGATAAAGTGCTTCCCAGACAAAGTAAAATTAAAGGAGTTCATCATCACCAAGTCCTTATTAAATGAAATATTATGGGGACTAATCTTAGAAAAAGAAGAAGATCAAAACTATGAACAGTAAAATGACAACAAACTCACAACTATCAACAACTGAACCTCAAAACAAAAACAAACTAAGCAAACAACTAGAACAGGAACAGAATCACAGAAATGGAGATCACATAGGGGGTTATCAGCAGGGAGGGTTAGGGGGGTGAATGGGGGCAAAGGTACAGGGAATAAGAAGCATAATTGGTAGACACAAAATAGACAGGGGGAGGTTAAGAATAGTATAGCAAATGGAGAAGCCAAAGAACTTATATGTATGACCTGTGGACATGAACTAAGGTGAGGGGGATGCCGGTGGAGGGAGGGGTGCAGGGCGGAGGGGGGTACAGGGGAGGAAAAAATGGGACAACTGTAATAGCATAATCAATAAAATATACTAAAAATCAATAAAATATACTAAAAATAGGGCCAAATTTGTAGGTCATCTTTTGCAACTGAAAATAACAACATGATGTGTGTTTGCTGGAATCATCTTGCTCAGTTTTATAGTCCCGAACCTAATTTTCCTTTTGTCTTGGTTTTATCATCCATTTCTTTTTATCCAATTGTATTATTAAAATAAATAATAAATTTCTATTAAATAATCACAAAGCCTTTTTAGAATGAAACAATTTCTACTAGGTTGCTCTGTTAATGTTGTTAATATTAATGATTGCATGCTGTAGTTACAAGGCTTGAGGTAGAAAAGGCATCTATTTTAAAATGTAGGGCAGAGCCACCCCCATCCTTACTTGGGCAAGAATTCTGTGGCACAGTCAACCCTTATATTAAAACCCACTCTGATCCTTACAGCAACATCATTTCTAAACTGGGTCCTGTGAACCACAGAGTAGGTAGTTTGCCGATAAATTTACCTGTTCCTGTCTAGGTCTGCCCACTGGAAACTAGTTCACGCTAATATATATTTTTTTGAATAAATAAATTGGAAAGATAAGTCTCTCAAACAGAAGAATTCCAAATAAAGTATCCAAATACAGCAGGTCCTTGAAAAATGTCATTTCATGCAATGTCATCTCCTTATAACATTGATGACATGCCATAGAAACTTAACCCTTGTTTATATCGATTAGCCTATGGTACAAATGATTTTCTTATACAGTGTTTTGCTTAAGGTCGCAGAGCCTATCAACGATGTTAAGTGAGGACTTCCTATACTTTCTCCCTCAAGGAGGTGCAGCTTACGTTTGTCCCCCACCCTTAGAAAAGGAGGGAAAGTAACTTAACAATGGAGAGACTTGGCAAACCCTCCCCTGGTCAGGTGACTGAGGTTTACATTATCAGTGATAACCCACCAGTTGATAGTATCACACCTGAGATGGTGTGATGATACTGGTACTTCCTCTAGGAGGCCTCCTTCCAAAAAGCCATAACCTCACTCTAACTATGAGAAAAACATCTGACAAACTCAAATGGAGGGAAATTCTACAAAATGCCTACCAGTACTTCTCACAACTGTCAAGACAGTAAAAGACATGAGCAGTCTGAGAAACAGTCACAGATTAGGGGAAGTTTAGAAGGCATGGTGACTAACTGTAGTGTGGTGTCTTGGATGGGATTTTGGAACATAAAAAGGGCAATAGAAAAAAAAAAACCTTGTGAAACCTGTATTAAGTATGGAGTTTCTTTTGATAATAATGATATTCCAATGTTGGTTTTTTGGTTGTGACAAACATACACTAGTAATGTAAGAGGTTAACAACTTAAGAAACTAGGTAAGAGGAGTATATGAACTATATCTTTGCAATTGTTACATAAATCTAAAACTATTTGTAAATTTTAAAAATTACTTAAATTGAAAAAGTTCAAAAACATGAACAGAGTCTCCATGGCTTGCAGGATAGTAGCAAGCACTCTATTGTAGGAATAACTGGGGTTTTCAAAAGGAAAGATTCGAGAATTGGGTAGGAAATGTATTTGGAAAAAATATATATCATTCAAGTTCTACAGAACACCAAGCAGCAGCTACTATGAGGAAACTACATCTAGGAATATTATAGTCAAACTACTGAAAAACATAGAAGAGAAAATCTTAAAAGAAACCAAAGAAAAAAGGCCTATTCCATATAGACAAAAATGATAAAAATGATGACTGACTTCTCATCAGAAATGTGAAAAATGAAAGAGAATAGAATAATGTCTTTATAGTACTAAAAGAAAAAAGAACTGTTAACCTAGAATTCTATATCCAGCAAAAAATACTCTTCATAAATGAAGGTAAAATTAAAGACATTCTCACATAAACAATAACCAGAAGAATTTGTCACCAGCATAAACACATTACACAAGAACATGCTAAAGGAATTTCTGCAGGTTGAAGGAAAATGATATCAGATGTTACAGCATGAGTCAAAAAAAAACACAAGAGAAATTAGAAAATATTTCAATATCAATGATAATAGAAATAAAACAAATCAAAATATGTAGAAAGTAACTAGTACTTAGAAAGAAATTTATAACTTGAAATATTAATATTTTAATGACCTAATGTTCAATTTTTAAATGTTGGAAAAAATGATCCCAGAGTATACAGAATAAAAGAAAGGAATAAAAATTATGAAATGGAAAACACACAATGGAGAATATAATAACCAAAAGGTGGTACTTTGAAACAATTAACAAGACTGATAAATCCTTATAAAAACTAATCAAGTAAAAAGAACAAAAACACAAATGACAAATATCGGGAATGATATCAAGGCATCACTATAGATTCTTGGACACATTAAAAAGATAAGAGAACATTATGAAAGACTTTATCTCAATAGACTTAACATCTTTCATGATATGAACAAATTCCTTAGAAAACATAACTTACTAAAAATAACCCAAAAAGAAGTGAAAACTCTGAGTAGTTCTATATCTATTAAATGAAATTTGTCATTTAAAACCTTCCAGTCAAGAAAAACTCAGCCTAGAAAGTTTCACTACTGAATTCTATAATTTAAAAATGAAATACTACTGCTATTTAAACTGTTCCTGAAAATAGAGGAGGAAGACACCTTTCCCTGCTAGTTAATTGACATCGACATAATACTGACTGAAACTTGACAAGGGCATTACAGGGGGAAAAATTTTTTTATGAATATCGATGCAAAAACCTCAAAGTGTTAGCAAAGGGAATCCATATGATTGTCTTATTAAATCCAGAAAAAAGTACTTAACAAGTGTAATAACTGTTCATTAAAAACAAAAAACAAAACAAAAAAAACACTGCCAATGCACTAGGAAAAGAAGGAACACCCCCGATTTGATAAGGGGCATCTATGAAAATCCGATAACTAATATTTAGTGGTGAAAAGAATAATTTCTTTTTACCTTCCTTAAATGCAGACTTATTTATATGCTTATCTACTAAATGTAGGTTAGTTTTCTTCATCAGCTGCGAGCCTAATCTTCCACTCCAGCACTGGGCAGGCGTTAGGCATTGGTATTACGTCTGATCTTGGTTTATGCTTTTCCACCCCATAGATCTTTTATTCTGTGAATCAAAAACAAGATCACCTTAAACTTGAATAGCATCAAGATAGGTCCCCAAATCTTGATGTTAACATGAAAGCTGCATCTTAGTACCGCCTGGGAAGTCAGGGCCTACAGATGTGGCCCAAGACACTGTGAGAGACAGATCTGGGCAATGGAAGCGGAATATAGCTCCCATTAGATTCCAGGGTGATGTCACCAAGATGGCAGTGTAGGAGACCCCAGCCTCTGCCCCCACACAAAGACCGATAATTAGACAGCTCTTCATGAACAAAACATCTCTGGGAGAGCTCAGGAGTCTATTGAAGATACTGCCGTGACACAGTGGAACAAAAACGACACCGTCCTGCACCATCCCCTCCCCTAGGCTGGCACTGCCCAAAGCCAAGAAAGAACCCCCTATCTAGAGAGGATTCCTCTCATTGAGAAAGAGAGAATGAGGTGCATAACTAGCTCCCCCAGCCTTTCAGGGCACTGCATGAAGGACCTACCTGGGCTTCCCCCAACCCGGAGACCAGCAAAGCAGAAATACAGATAGACAGCTAGGAACAAGGAAGAAAGGCAGAAGCTACCGATATCAGCCACACAGTGGGAGCGACTGCAGTTCCCAGTGACATGCTCTGCAATGACCCCAGCAGCTTTTACCACTGAAGAAGCCAACAGCTACCACGGATCCCCTGTAGATTCCAGTGGTTTTCGCCTACAGGTTTTTTCATTCACAGACATCACCTGACTGAGTCTCCGTTCCTTCTCTTGCCTTTTCCTCCCACCTGCACCTGAGCCCAAGATCTGCCTGGCAGCCAGCCCCGGCCTCTGTAATTGTGCCAGTGCAAGATGCCAACCTATACCCCCGAGGCAGACCAAGCTCCTGAAGCAGGCAAATTTGGGCAGTGGGTGATAAAGGTCAAAGCTTTACCATCAGCTTGGGGATTTTGGTCTCATTAGTTCTTTTATAACTTCCAAGGTAAGGACACATGGAGGAAAACAGAGGGTGTCAAAATAAGACACACCTATACATATTGAAGGGTGGCATTTTAGAGGGAGGCCTTAAAAAAATAGATTTTCAATAAAGAACCTAAAAACGCTTGGATCGTACATGGTAATAACCAAGAGGACTTGGCTGATTAAAACTCGGCCCACTAAAGGGGTCCATTCAGAAAGCACAGAAGGTGCTTGGCGCCCACTCAGCGAACCTACTCTCCATGCACAAGGTAGGTGCTACAGGGGCCTCGGTGAAGGAGGGAGCGGAACACAACAATGACACGAGTTCCAGGTGAATCATGTGGCTTTGGGTGCTATGGGCTAAATGTTTGTGTCCTCCCCCCAGTTTCTATGTTGAGGTCCTAATCCCCAGTGTGATGGCATTTGGAGGTAAAGACTTCGGGCGGTAATTTGTTTCAGATGAAGTCATGGGAGGCATGGTGGGATTTGTGCCCTTAGCATAGGAGGAGGCCAGAGCTTTCTCTCTCTCCTCCCCCACCCCCTCTCTCTCTCCCTCTCTCTCTCTCTCTCTCTCTCTCTCTCTCCCTACCATGTGAGGATACAAAGAAAGCCCTTGCTGCACACCAAATCTGCTGACACCTTGATCTTGGACTTCCCAATCTCCAGAACTGTGAGAAATAAATATTTGTTGTTTAAAACGTAGGGGATGTACAAACACGCACACACACACATGCACACACATAAACATCTAATCTTCTTTTTCCAGGGCATGACACCCCTACTCTCCCTGCACTTAGGCCATATGCACACCACCTGGATCTAATAAAATGATTCTAATTTTAAGACCTGGAGTGAAACTAACAGGAGGACACATTCCGCAGCTGCCACGGGCTGGGAGAGGACATACTAAGAGCCCTTGAGAACTGTGCTTTAATTCACAGAAATGTAATTAAAGTTTGGAGAGCCACCATTTTAATAATCTTGATTATTAAACAATCAGGAATCTATAACTGAACCTTGTTCTGTAAAATTTAATTCTCAAATAGGCACTGTCCTTATAATACTTAGCTCCCAGAACAAGGAAAGGGTTTTAGATATAATTCTCATCTCACATAAATAAAAATACAATTTGATGACATGTTTGAATTATCCTTTATGAAATAGGTTGATCTACCCTAGCTTTTAATAATGAGGATACCTAAGTCTGTAAATCTTGTTCAGAAAATATACCACCACAAGTATTTTTGACCTAACATATCGCATTCATATTCATATGAGTATCACATTTATAGAATCATAACTTGACATTTACACCAAGATATTACTGATTTACAGACATCTGAGGCCACAGATAATAAGATTCACTAGCTACTTTTTTAAATATTAAGAAACTGGCCAAAGAACATTATTTTTAGATCTTAAATTATTTATGACCACAAAAATCTTTAAATTTCTATTTTAAAAGCTACAGTTAGATTTATTTACCTCATAACCACTGTTTCACACCCTCCAGCCTGCCTTGATTTTCAAATAAAAACAAAACTGAAGACTTTAGCCAAATGGAATTGCCAAGTTATGCCAACTAAAATGAAGAGCCAGTTTCGCTGTGTGGATTGGCCTCTTTCATACACAGGCTGCTGAACACCAGCTCCTTGGCGCAGTCCCCTACAGTGAGGGTGGCTTGGCAGGAGGAAGTGCAGTACATACGGCCCTGCACTGTGTCTTTGCACTGTGAACATCGCTACCAAGGCGTGGTCTGCAGACCAGCAGCATCCACCTCGGCTCCTCTCCTAGGGAGTTTGATGGGAACGTAGCATCTCCAACTGGATCACAGGCCTACAGAGTCAGGATCTGCCCGTTCACACGGTTGCCAGCTGATCTGTGTGCTCAGTACATTAGTGTGAGTCTCTGAGGAAATGAGACCTGATCGTTGGTGTCATTAACTTTAAATGCTGGGCACCTCCATCTCTGAAGATAACAAGGTAAGGAAAGCCTTGGAAGGGTGGAGTACCTGCCTCCGCGTTTTTTCCAGACCAACTTCATCAGTGCTTCCTGAATGGCTCATAGCAACGGGTTGGCACATCTTAATGCCTTTCACGAGTTAGAGGCTTTTGATGTGATTTCAGCCAAGATGGCTACAACAAATCTAATGTAGCGGTGCCCCTACACGTCTTCATATGTTTTTGTTTGTTTGTCCTGTTTTGTTTTTCATTCTGTTTGCTTTTTGTTCTTTGCTTCATTTTGCTCTCTTAGTAATCCCATGTTGCACTGCCCTCTGAGACACTGAGTCTCTGCTTCCTCAAGGGGGCAGGCCTTTGCCACGATACTGCAGCAGGAGTGATCTTGGGGGCAGCCTTTGTCAGAGGCTCGTCAGTGCAAACAAAAACATTTGAAGACTGTCAGTTATTCGAACTAATTTTAATATTGGAATTGGCTTGGCTATGTGTTCTAGGAAGGGACTTAAGCAGTTGTAAGATGACTAGTCTGGACATTGAAAACAAAGTTCTTCTATGCTAAATTAATCCCAGGGGCTAAGAAGGAGACTTGTATTTTGACCTCATCTAGAATCTCTGAACCCTTAAGATTCCTCTAGGCCCTGGTCCCCAGTTATGTGCTTCAGATAGTGTCCCATCAAACTTTCCCCTGGCATAGCACTTCACATATGTTAGCATGATATTTTGGAAAATTATGTTCTTTTCTCATTAGATTATGGCCTCTGGGGAGGCAGGAACTACGTTGTACCCATAGTTGTATCGGAGGTACCTAGAATAGTGCCTATCACATAGTAGGTGCTTAAAAAGTATGAGTTTTGAATGAATAAATAAACATAATTGTAAAACAGAGGCACTGACAGCAGGATAAGCTGTCTAGTAAACAGCTTACTTTCCGAGTATGAAATACTGTCTAAAAGGAGACGGAGTATGTCTTTAGTTTAGAGCTCACTTACTCAGAACTTATAAAACACACCTTTTGATTAGACTAAGTTTGTGCTTTTGTATTAGCTGTGAAGAACAATGGGACAGGTGAGAAAAAGGCTAAGATGGGACAGGCTTTATTGACCTAGTATCAATTCAGGAAGCATTCGTTCATGTACTCAGGATAGGTTGAGTTACCATTTATGTCTAAATGGTAGGTCAAATTTTATGACGATCTATTCTCAAAAACAGAATTTTGACTATTAGAGTATGGGAAGGCCTATAATAAAAATAAAATTTTTAAAAATGAAATTCTAATTCAGCCCTCCTATAACTGAGATTGGTCTTCAAATCATATCTGGGGAGTTTTTTATTATGAGTTATAAGAAAAATGACATTTTCAATGGAAAGCAAATGAACACTTTGGTAGCTTATGAAATCAGAGCTTCTCCTTCTTAAGTTTTGAGTGAACTCATGACAACTCTCAAAAACCTAGTTTCATCTTTTGGAGCCCTGAGCACCAATGATCCGGATGTGTAGACAAAGAAAACTTACCAAGTTCCCTTCCAGTAATGCCAAGTGTATTTTTTTTCAGGTTTTATTTATTTATTTATTTTTAGAGAGAGGGGAAGGGAAGGAGAAAGAGGGAGAGAAACATCAACGTGTGGTTGCCTCTCGCACGCCCCTTACTGGGGACCTGGCCTGCAACCCAGGCATGTGCCCTGACTGAGAATCAAACTGGCAACCCTTTGGCTCGCAGGTTGGCACTCAATCCACTGAGCCGCACCAGCCAGGGCTCAAGTGTGTTTTTATAAGACTTCAAACCGTTCCATGCTTTGCGCATACTGTGAGCTCGGATCCAGCTGGAGATCAATGGTGTACTCACGCTGGATCACTGAGGCAAGCTTAATAAAAGTACTGCTTTACAAAGGCCTGGGTAGAGTTAAGGAAAACCAACAGGGCTGGGGAAGCACCAGGGGCTAATGAAGCGGGGGGTCTGCCATTGCCACACCGAGTCCAGGCGGAGCAAAGGGAGGGAGTGGTGACCAGGGCCAAGGGAGAATCGGAGCCACAGCTGCAGGAGAGGGCTGCTGGCGGGGCTGTGGCCGTTACAAAAGGAAAGACCACTGCCACCCAGTGCCCGGAAGGAAGTGACCACAGAGTCCATATGCTGACCTCACTCTTCTTTCACCCTTGGGGCTCCTGTTAGTCCTCCCACGACCCAGCCTAACAGGAAGCTGAAGGGTCAGATGGCCTTGCTGACACAGTGCATCGCGCTCAGCCTCCTCAGAATCTCTGAGGAGATCTCAGCCTCCTCAGAATCTCAGAACCTCAGGCCCGAAGCAGTGGGAGAAGGGTAGACAGTTGACTTGAAGGGTGAGACACAGAACATCCACTATATACACCTTTTCCAAAATTCTTCTACTGCTAAGTATTTATAATCTCATTATGAAGTTTTTTTGCTGTACACATATGTAGGTTGATTGAAACAAAGATATATAATAACAACAAATTATCCAATAACAATGACATTGGGTAGTTCCTAATATTATTTTCATAGGAACACAAGATTCATTGATTCATTCATTCGAATGTATGGTAAAGGTAAGTTTTCTCTATATCGCCCTGAAACCTGCTGAAATGAACATAAAGAATGAAAAAGTAGAAAGATAGTTCTATCTATCATGAAACTAGCAAAGAGCCAAGATTCTCAAATCACAGACTATAAGAAATATCTGAGTAAAAAATGTATTAAACAATGAACAACCCTAAAAGATGATACACTCATATATCCCTAGGGATTTCGATTGGTTTTCAAATTTCTCTGTAAGTAAGGAGCGCATTCAGAGAGGCCCAGCATGGGAGTGGTGAGGAGTGGCATAAACAAGGCATGGGGAACACGGGGACCATCTGTCTGGAGGGGTCGGGCCCATAGCAGAGCGGTACAGAAAGTGACACGGATGGATGTATTGTGTGAACCCTTGAACATTATTATCCGTGAAAACGTGAAACTCCAAAACTTAACATAGAGGACTAGTCTAGAGGCAAGAGGTACAGGAAAACAGAAGGAAAATAACAATTACCTTGGTAGATGACTTGTGCCCTCCCCTTCACTTGT
The DNA here is from genome assembly GCA_004026545.1 of Mormoops blainvillei. Classification (NCBI taxonomy): domain Eukaryota; kingdom Metazoa; phylum Chordata; class Mammalia; order Chiroptera; family Mormoopidae; genus Mormoops; species Mormoops blainvillei. Next base: position 90,028 of record PVJD01005505.1, on the reverse strand, counting down.
ATGTGCAAAAACAGTATCAACTATGTCGTGAAAACTAAGCGCCAAATATCTCTCTATTGCCCTGGCGGGTGTGGCTCAGTGGATTGAGTGCTAGCCTGCGAACCAAAGGTCACCGGTTTGATTCCTGGTCAAGGCTCTTGCCTGGGTTAGGGGCCAGGTCTCCAGTTGGGTGTACGCAAGGAGCAACCGACCAATCTTTCTCTCCCTTACTTTTTCCCTCCCTTCCCCTCTCTCTGAAAATAAATAAATAAAATCTTTTTTAAAAAATCTGTCTATCCCTCTCCAACACACACACACACACACACACACACACACACACACGCACGCACACACACACACATGCATAGAGTGAGCAGGGATGGAGATCTGCCTGACTGGCTCACTCACTACAGGGCATTTTTAGAGCAGAAGATATTGCAGAGTTGTAAGAAACTTTTGTGAGATGCGGTACTTAAAGACTCTGTCTTTCCAAACGCTGCCTCTCTCCCTTCCACTTACTTTTCGGGGAGCAGCAGGTTGGGCTAGAATGGCCTCCTTTTGGAAATGCGGAACAAGTGCGAAGCTGTCAACTCGCACCCTTTCTAAATGCCTGATTATTATTTTAACAGAGGAAAGCTGGAGTCCGATATGTAATTTCAAAAAAATAACGCAAGAAATAGATAAAATTTTTAGATAGAGTCTTCTCCATATGTTTAAAGAAGTTAAAACGTGAAACTTTAAAAAGATAAGTGCAAAGTGAGCTGGCAGGCTCAGAAAATAAATGGCGGATGACAATAAAACCATGACAGAAGGGAGGCCCACATTGGACTGAGTAAGAACTAAATAAATATTGCCCAAAAAGTCATTTTCCTAAAGGATAGACTTGAAAATGTACAAAAATTCACAGGAAAATGAGGGGGAAATGAAACCCATTCAAAATCGTTAGGGAAGGCAGTGAGCGATATATACGTCTGCAGTAGATCACACACGTGGGTTTTTACATTGAAAGCCATGAAGAAAGTATCTTTACAAAAAAAGGAAAATATTAATCTTCAGATTAAAAAAAAACAAACATTTTCCAGAAAAAACTAACACAGTGACTTACAGTGAGAAATATCTCAGCAAAGTTACTAAAGTCTCATGTTTAAAAATAATGCTGTCAGCACCAAGCAAAAGGAAGGAAGAACGGAAGGAAGGAAGGAAGGAAGGAAGGAAGGAAGGAAGGAAGGAAGGAAGGAAGGAAAGAAGGAAGGAAGGGCATTGCAAGAGTAGCAGAGGAGAAAGAAGCATAAAAGCCACAAAAAGGAAATAGTCAGGCTAGCCTCATACTTTTCCAGAGCAAGAGTCAATGCCAGGACATAGCAAAACAATGAATTATGGGCGGGGGGGTGGGGGGTCATGATTCTATAATCTTATAAACATTCAATTGGTTTGTTCATAGAAGCAACAGAAAGGCATTCACAATATAACACCCTTGGGCACTATTTGAAAACAAAACCCTCTAACTAAACACCAAATCAACACAAAATGCTCAGGCAAGAGGATGCGAATGATAAAAGTGCTGGTGGTGATCTTGACTCCACTTAGACCCAAGGCTAACCTTGCTCACCAGGCATGACCTCACCTCGGGGCCTTTGCAGCCGCTCTTCTTCTGCACCCCTCACTTTGTTCCGGTCTCTATTCAAACTCTCCAGCTCAGGAACCTGTCTCCTGACTGCTCCATCAAAAGTAACCCTCCCTCATCACCCTCCTGTCTCTTAATGTGTTTTACTTTTTATTAGTAACATCGATCACTTCCTGGTATTAATGAATATGTATATATTCTACTGTGTCCTCTATTAAATAGAATCTCTGTCACAGGAGGGCCGTTTTTCAGTTTTGTTCATTCACTACTGTATTCTCAGCACTTAGAACAGTGCCCAGCACATACAGGATGCCCAAGTGGTTGAATGAACTGTGAGAATTATGTTTACCCTTCAAACTTGCAAAAGTTAAAAACCATGAAAATGTAAAACTAACAATATAAATACAACAAGTGGTAAATGGTGGGGGGGGGGTGTGAAGTGAAATACTCTTAATTCTTCAAATGTGAAAACCAAGGAATTACTACAGTCTAGGTTTGACAAGTTAAAAACCTTGATCACTTTTAAAAGTTAATGAGACATTTTAAGTTTTGCCTTTGTAAATAATTTTCATTACCTTCTGGGCCCAAGCTCGCTATTTGTAATTTATGACTCACCAGTGCTTTGTGAAAAACTGAAAAGTAGCCCAAAGGGCCTAAATCCACTGGAGGATGATTACATGAAATTAGACTAGTCAGACATAAATGCTCCGATATAAATATAGAATGTGGCAAGGGTTGTCCGGGGTTTGAGGAAACAGGGACTCTCAAACATTACTGGTAGCAATGTAAAAGTGAATTTTTGGAGGCATTTTGACACCCTTTAGCCAACTTTATAACGTGCATATTTACTCACTTAGAAAACCCACTTCTGGAAAATAGTATACAGGTTCATTTGCAAGGTGTGCAAGGATGTTCACTGCAGCATTGCATATAATAGAAAAAAATGGAAGCAAACCTGAATCTCCATCAAAGGTGACTGATGAATTATGTTCCAAAAAGTAAATTCTAAGCAGCTAATAAAAGCATGTGAGCTGACTGTGTATATGTTAATCTGTGAACTGTGCACAATATATCAAGTGGAAAAAGCAAACTACAGAACAACATACATACACAGTGTGATTTCATTTATGTGGAAGGAGGTATTTAAACCTATAGAAGCGTGTGTTTCCAACTGTATTTTCTTGGCATGGAAAATATCAGGAAGGGTACTTCCAAGCCATTCTGGTAATGACCTCGAGGGACTGAGGCTTGGGGGAGAGAACAGAGAAATGGGGAGGCTTACTTCATAAACTTCTATAACAGTAAAAATTGTTTTAAACATCATACATTGCTTTCATTATAAAAATTAATTTCAAAAGCCTCACACATTTTTTAAAGACATTTGTTCAATGCCTATAATGTGTTAAACACGTGAAATGATATGCTTTGTGTCACAGGAGGACAGACTTAGCAAGGAAATGGCTCAAGGTCACATAGACTCCACAGTCACATATAGAAGAAACTGTAAGCTCCTTGAAGACAGGATCAGTGACATTTTGGTCACCATTGATTCCCAGTATCTATCACTGTGTTTGGCACATAGGAAATAATCAATTCAATAAATATTTGCTGAGTAAATGGATGAATGCATGAATGAAAGCATATATTAAGGACCTGAAGTCATCTGTGACACAATGTCCCTACCACACTTACCCTTTCATGAGCCTAGTTTTGTTTATGTGAGAAACCAGACTTTACTTTAGATGCTATATGATCTCCTCTGGATGCTTTAAACTTACCCTGTGGCTAAGTTCACGTTAGAAGCAGGCGCCTGGTGGGTGATGGGGAATATCCCTCCTGAACCCCAGTATTTGCAGGAAAGGTAACAATTTAAAGAGGTACCATATTCTCTGTGCCTTTTGGCTCCATTGTGGATTTTTGGGGAGAGGGGCAGAGGATGACATTCAATGTTATATTAATTTCAGGTGTACAACCTGGAGTTTAGACGTTTATATATCTTACAAAGTGAGCCCCCGATAAGTCTTGCATTCACCTGGCACCATACATAGTTATTATAATACTATCAACTATATTCCCTGTGCCATACTGTACACCCCGGTTACTACTTTGTAACTGCCAATGTGTACTTTTTAATCCCTCCCCTGCTCCCAATCTGTTTGGAAGGCTGTGTTCTAGAGATGTGTCCAGCAAAGCCCATGGACGTGGGATCAAATTAGTAACTGCACATACTAAAGAGCATTCCCAAAAACACAGTGATCTCACGCTCAGCCCAAGGAGGGCAGCCGAGCACAACCTGATAGGACCCTCTTTGCTTGCTGCCTAGATTTTTTTCTTATTTTGACTAAAATGCTCTTGCTTTATTAAAATCAATAATGCTCACAAAATAAATTATTGTTTTTATTTTCACTCAGCTTCATTTCAAATTACTGACCTTGACTTATTCAAAACTATCAGATATTGGTACACAACAGACTACCTGGCTTTTATTTATTTATTTTATTCTATTCTATTTTTAGACAGAGGGGAAGGGAGGGGGAAATAGAGGGAGAGAAACATTAATGTGTGGTTGCCTCTTGCGCACCCCCTCTGGGGACCTGGCCTGCAACCCAGGCATGTGCTCTGACTGGGGAATAGAACCTGCGACTCTTTGGTTCCCAGGCTGACGCTCAATCCATTGAGCTACACCAGCCAGAGTGTGGCTTTTAAAATTAATAATCCCTCTCTCCTGTTGTAGACATTTGCAGCATTCTGATGCTTGGCTATGACACATTTTCTATGTCATCTGTCTTAAATACCTTCGAAAGGAAGGCTGGTATTAGTTTTTTGAACTTTTAAGTTTGAAGTTTTGAAACAAATAATTACTATCGCACCGATGCAGAAAGCTCTTTGGTGGCCCCCATTGCACTTAGCCATACCTCCGAACCATTTTTCCTTTACTGCCAAAACTCCAGTCTCACTACCCTTCTTTCAGTTCCTCTAACTTGTCCTGGTCTCTCCTGCCTCAGGCCATTAGCACATGCTGCATCCTCAGCCCAGAGTGTTTCTTCCCTCTCATCCTTACCGAGCCAACTCCTACTCGTCCTTCAGATCCTACATTCGATATCAGTCCCTCTGAGAGGCCTCACCGGCCCCCACTGTAACCTGTATTATCTTCCTGCTTTTTTCTCTGTGTTTTTCCCTCTGTGGCACTTACTGAACTTTGTATTTATCTATGCATTTGTGTTTATGTTTTAACATCTATCCCCCTATTAGACTAAACTCCAGATAATGAGAGTCATGACTGCTTTGCTGACCAGTGCTAATCTCAATACCAATTTGTTGGTTAAATGAAAAAAAAAAGGAGGAAGTAAATTTTATTCACCCCTTTTCATCCTTTTTTTGTAAACGTAAGTTGGACAAATAAGTAAGAAAGGAGAGCTGAGTCCCTACCTCACTCATATCCAAGGCAGGCTGTCCGAGATGAGATTTTGGGAGGTTTTACATCAAAGGGAAAGACAGGATTCGGCATATGGGAAATTTCATTGGACCCAAGGTAGGACAGGAAAAGTTGGTTTTCTGAAAGGGGAATAAGGGGTTAGAAAGCTAATTCTTTTAAGGAAGCAAAGGAAGCGGGGCAGAGAACAGAGACGGCTGGCAATGCTGGTGGTGAAAAGGGAGGTGAGGGGATCTTCAGATGTCACACTGGAATGGGAAAGCCAAGACCAGGTCCATCAGGAGAGAAAAGGTCGGCGGAGGCATCAACTTGGATCTTGTAGAGGTCAGAGAGGGTGATGATGAGGAATGCCTTTGTTCAGAAGGAGTTCCAGGTAGGAGGTGAACACACCTGGAATGAAAGCTTAACTGAGGGACGAAGAGGAGAAAAGGAGGGAAGGCCGGAGGAAATAAACTTACAAATCCTACGTGCTGTTACACAGTGATTGAGAATCAGGTTCTAAGTCTGGGAGATAGGTTATACATTAGAGCATTAATGAGAGACCTCCAAGATGAATGTTACTGCCATGGCAAGCACCCAGGATGTCCTTTAACCTGACACAGTGGGATGACTGGCCCTATATTCAGTCTCTCACAAAGTCTCTATGTCTAAGGAAATGACCACGAGCAATGAGAATGGACTACGCCAGAGGCCCAGTTGCCCAGCTTCTGCTCTGCGTAGCCAAGCCTACTGTGTCTCCTGGTGGATTCTTCACAGCTAAGATGGTATCTTGAGAACTGTGTTACTCTCGGTTACAGTTGGGGCACTGTATTTCTTTGTAAATTGTCTGGAAAAAAATAGCTCGGTAACAACCCGAGACCCCACAAAATGTCAACAGGGAATGCTGGAGGCCAGAGCAATAATAATGGAAATAGATAATATGTATAGGTAATGGATGATATTTATTGAGCTCACTTTGTGGCAGACTCTGTTCTAAGACCCTTATAATTAACAGCTTGTTTCATCTTCACAAAAAATGTTATAAAATAGTTATTAGTATTATTATTCCTGTTTCCAGAAATAGAAGCTAGAGAGACTGACGTCATTCGGCAAAGTGCAAAGAGACTCAAACCCAACAGGCTCCGGGACCTTAATCATTAGCTCCTTAAATTTGTATATACCTCACATTTGCAAAGCCCTTTAGAAGAAATAGAAACATTATCTGATCTGCTCAACACTTAAAAGCGAGTAAGGAACATTTTTGTCTCCATTGTATAAATAGGGAAACTGAGGCTCAGAAACATTAAATTTCTGGTATGGGAAATCAATAGCACTAGTACCTCCCAAGGCAGGGGCTGAAATCCACAACTCCTCACTCCCAAAATGCCACATCGTCTCTCACTACTGCTTTAGCAGCCTAGTTGGTAAGGATTGAATTGCATCTGCACAATCAGATATGCAGAGGGATAAAAGCTGCATCTAGGGTTTATTGGGTTTGGCATGAAAGTCCTGATACTGGAAACAGGACATTATCTCCAGGCTGAAATATGATTTCATACGGCCTCAGTGTCAGGGAGTATCCGTGGGAAGAGAACAGGAGGAGGAGAAGCTGACCGAGTGAAAGGTATTTAGTAGCTGACTCCAAAAAATTATCCTTTCTTGGAGCCTATCACCTATCAGAGTAACGCTGCTGCGGCAGTGGCCTGGGAGAGTGACCAAAAAGCAATGCAGGATGCGAAGACAGAGGAGCGGAACCCCAGCTGGAACCCTCCACTGAAGCCATTTATTGTGTCTTTTCTGGTTAACGCCCCTCTTGCCTTCACTCTCTTCCCCACCCCTCCCATACCGTGCCCACGGTGCCAAACGTTGTAATGCAACGCTCCCACCCCCACCACCGTTCCTACATTTCTTTCTCCTTTCTCAATCACCCCAGGAACAAATCAATTATTTGGGGGACGCCTGATGGCTTCTAGCAGCCAGGGCATTGCAGTTCTGGCTCACATTATCCACTAACTCATCATCCTTCCATTACACGCTTCACACAGAACCACAGTTGCTTCCGATCCGCAGTGACCCACCCCCTCTTGGGGAAAAAAAGAAAAAAAGAAAAAAACAACAACCAAAACTGCAGTCCAGTGATGCTGAGATGGTTAGGAATCGGAAGTAATGGCTATTGCGGCCAACTCCCTGAGAAGCGGAAGCTTAGGGCAGGGATGGCAAAGCCTAGAATGTACTTCCCTCCTTGGCAACATCGTCCCCTGTGGAGGACCTGCTGGGCAAAGGGCCGCCGCAGAAAACCGCGCATCCCGGGGCTCCTACCCCTTGGCTCTTGTGCCGCGACTGCTGCTATAGAAACACCAGGCGTACACACTGAGCTGAAATTAAACACCCATCCGGGACTGGGACTGAGACTGCCCGGCCTGCTGCCTCGGTCGCCATGGCAACATGCCGGGAGCAGGACGGCGAGCCACTGGAGTGGCGAGGGGATACTCACTCCATAGCGGGGCTCCGGGCCGCCGGGCGCGCTGCTGCGTGGCTCACCGGCGCTGCTCGCATCTGCCGGAGCCTGGTGCTCTGGCCGCACGCCGTGCGAGGTGGAGCCGGGAGCTTCTCCCCTCCCCGCCCGCACCCTCTCCTCCCCTTGAGGGTTGAAAGTAAACGCTCAGGCACTGTCAGCTCCCAGCCTGTGAATAAAACGGGAAGCAATTGGATAATGTTTTTCGTTGGGAGCTAGACAAGCCACTCCACTTAAGTGTTTTGAGGAGGGAGCGCACTGGCAGCTGCGCCCCGGGCGATGTGGCCACCAGCGCTCAGTGCCCGGGCGCCTGCGGCGCCAGGTGCGCCCGCGGCTCCCCTGGGACGCGCAGCGCAGCCCTGAGACGCCAGGGTCGGGTAGGAGGGGGAGATGAGCTACTGCAGCGGATGGCACAACCCAGAGAGCGCAAGGAAACGGTGGAGTCATTCGCAAGGTTGCAGCTCTCGCGGTTTGGAAGTTGGAAGAGAAAGAAGCGCCTGGCCTCCGCAAATAGCAAGTACTGCCCCCAGTGGGCTGGGCATGGGTTCGGAAACGCCATTGTGCCAGCCCAGCGGACATCGGTCTGAGTTTCCCAAGGAAAACTCAGCCGCGTTGCGGCGCGTTAATGCGGTGTTTCATCACTTTGGCGATCCCACGCCCTTCTTATCATTCCACATTCCGCGTATTCCCGCCTATCGAAAAATATATTCTCCCTAATCCGTTCTTTGAAAACAATGGATAAATTGTATATGGTTTCTCAAATTACTAAGGCCCCACCGCAGAGTTGTAAATCTCCCTGGGGAATGTATTCCCTCTTTTCACCCCAACCCCACGAAAATTCCTCACTCCTAAAGGTTTCCAGAGTGGGAACCTGGTTCCCACCCAGATTCCCCGCACCTGCTGCAGTGAAGAGTAGACGGGACAACTGTCAGGCTCCATTGTACCTTAGTGCCCAGTTCCTCTGGGAGTGGGTGTCTGCCAGATGCAGAGGAAGCAGCCCAGGCATAGTCATGATAGTCCCTGCCCTAGTGAAGCTCACAGATTAAAGTAGAAAGACAAAGCACAGGGAAGGAGAAAAATAAACAGAAACACAGGCTGAAAATATTGCTTTAAAAAAGTCAAGTAATAAAATGTTATGATGAAGGTTTTAAAATTAATTTGTAATGATAATTGCACAACTCCATATATATAAAAAACACCAAATTGTACATTCTGGGTGAGCTTTATGGTATATGCATTATATTATATCTTAAAGCTTTTCTTTTTTTAAGTACTCTGATGGAGAATAAAAGGGAAGTGGTGGATCTGCCATGGTAGAGTGCCCAGGAAAGGCCCCCGCACCCCTGCCAAGAGACTGGCCTGAGAGGAGAGAGGGCTGGGATAGGCAAGTCCCAAGGGAAAAGCATTCTAGCCAGCCATCAGCTTGTTTAGTGGCTCTAGTGACTGGAAGGAGACTGGTGCAAAATGTTCTGGGTAGACTCTCTGCTCCTCCTTTCCCTCCGGAAAGTGAGCCACACAGTCAAATGCAATGAAGATTCACAGTGCTGTTTTGTGGAAAGAAGTTCTGGATCATCTCCAGTTTTCCATCACAGAGTCTAGAGTGAATTGAAAGATAATAGAATCCTCCCTCAATCCATGTCTCTCTCCAGAGATCATCCTCTCTCTACTCTTCCCCTTTGTAGTCAAGCCATTTTGAAGGGTTGCTTATACTGTACTCACCATTTCTACATCCTCACTGTCTTTACAGCCTCACCTCCTATTTATTCCTGTAGCAGATAGTATTAAGTTCAACTGTGAGTAAGAAACTTAACCAGAAAAGAGATTTGTGTTTCTACCTCTGAACAGTTCAGAGATAAGCAATCCTGGACCAGTTTAACAGCTCTCAAAGAGCAAAGCGACCCAGGCTCCTCCAAGATGTTGCTCTGTCATTTCTGTTCTCCTTTCCTAAAGTCACCTCATGGTCCAAGTTAGCTGCTCCAGCTCCAGTCATCAAGTCTGCATTCCAGCCAACACAAAGGTGAAAGAACCAAAGAAGGGGCAAAGGAAGCATGCCAGCTGCCTCTTAAAGAAAGCTTCCAGAAGGTGCCTCAGGACACCTTCACTTATATCTCTTTGCCACATGGCCATATGCCGTTTCCAAGGACAGGGGGCAAAGCAGTCGTCATGAGCCTAGCCTGAAATTGGAGGCTCCATTCCTATGAAAGAAGGGGAAAGTGGATATTGGGGGTCGACCAGCAGTCTTTCTCAATCCCTAGCACCCTAGCTTCTGTCTCCCCCATGCCACTGACACTGCGCACCAGAGTCATCAATGCCAAATGCAGTGGGCATGTCTCATTCCTCTCATGCATGATTTATGAGCAGCATTAGGTGTTTTGACCACCCATGTTTGTATGGAAGTTTTTTACTTTAAGTCGTGCTAATTGAGGCATTATTTACCTATGGTAGAATTCATCCTTTTTAGTACAGGTCTATGAGCTTGAATGCATTATACAGTTAGGTAACCACAAAAATAGTCCCAACATAGAACACTGCAATCATTCAAACAGTTCTTTTGTGTCCTTTGAGAGACAGTCTCCTGTTTCCACCTCCAATCCCTGGCAACAACTGATTGATTTCTGTGTACACAGTTTTGCTTTTTCCAGAATGCCATATAAGTGAAATCAAACAGTACGTAGACTTTTGTGTTTGGCTTCTTTCACTGAGCAAATGGTTTTGATAATCACTCATGTTGTTGTGTGTATAGATAATTCTCTTTCATCACTGAGTGGTATTCCACTGTACAGATGTACCATGATTTCTTTATCCACAAGTTAGTAGTTATTTAGATTGTTTCCAGTTTGTGTCAATTACTAATAAAAGTGCCCTAAATATTCATGAACAGGTCTTTGTGTGAACATATATGTTTATTTCTTTTGGGTAAATATCTAGGGTCACTCCTTCCACCTTGAAATGCCTTCTGTGATGCCACGCTGCTACAACTCTGTCTACCCATTCTGTGCTACTTGTCTTTTAAATGCTAGAGTGCTGCAGGGTCTACCCTAAACTCTCTTCACTTCTCACTGTGCATACCCTCCCTGAGCAATTTCACCTACTTCCATGGCTTTATTTAAGCACTTCCATGTGCTGTCCTCCAAAACTAAATCTCCAGCCCACATCACTCTCCTAAACTTTGAAAATGAATATCCAAAGGCCATTGTAACATCTTCATGAACACCACAAACCTAAAACTATGTCCAGAATTCACTCATCATTTTCACCTGTAAACCTCTTCCTAATAACCTGCCAGCCTAACCTAAGAACGGAGAGGGAGATGTCTGCCCAGGTCTGGACTCCTTTGATTCTTCCCCACCTGAGTTCCCATATCTAGCCAATCAGCAAGACTCACCCAGGCCACCTTCTGAAGAGCCACAGGGCCCGCTCACTTCTCCCTATCCCCGTGTGGGGGATGAAGAGCCTCCCTCCGGGCCTCCAGGCCCCCTGCGCCCAGTCCCGTCTTGTTCCAGCCCATTCGACTGAGCAACCAGAGCAGTCTTCCAAAATCACAAATCTAATCACATCATCAAAGCCTTTTCAAGGGCACCTCTCAACTTTAACATAAGGGGGTTTTTTTGGATTTCCTAGTTTTTGTATGACTATATATTATTTTATTTCCAATTACGGTTGGCGTTCAATATTTTATATGAGTTTCCGATGTATAGCACAGTGGTTAGACAATTATATGATTTATGAAGGGTTCCCGCTGATAGTTCTAGTACCCACCTGGCACATACAGTTATTACAATGTAACTGAGTATATTCCCTATGCTTAACTTTATATCCCTGTGAATGTTTTCTAACTACCAATCTGAACTTCTTAATTTCTTCATCTTTTGCACTCAGCCCCCAATCCCTCCCATCTGTCAACTCTCAGTCTGTTCTCTGTATAAGATAAAGGTGAAATTGAACTGTAGGTGTATCCTAACTTTTTTTTGAGTATACTGATTCTTAAATTTTTTCATTTTATGTATTTTTTAAATTTTTCAAATGACAGTTTATTTAATACACAATTTTCAAATGCAGTAGACAAGTTAATTTGTAATAAGATGATTAATTCATTTTATAGTGCTGGCTTATACTTTATTAAGAATCATAAATACATCATCTGCTGTGTTGAACTGTAGGAAAAGATAACAGGTTTTAGAGTCAAACAGACTTTAGTTAAAATTTCACTTGTTCATTTACTAGTTTTGTGATTTTGGACCTATTACTTAACCTATGTCTCAGGTTTTTTACCTATTAAATGAGGATAATAATACTTACCTTTAAGGTTGGTTTTAAAATTAGATACAATGTATATAAATTGCCTAGCATGGTGCCTGGTACTTAGTAGGTACTTAATAAACAGTAGCTATAATAAGCTATTATTAGTATTATTATCATCACCACCACCATTATTATTACGTTGTAATTTTTCTCTGAGATCTCAGAACACTTTAAGAGACATATCTTTATTTGTCTTCATAGCATGCCTTTAAAGAAGTGAAACCAATACAGATTTAGATACTTAGAAGATCAATTTGTTTATCCTCCTCGATTAAATGTGCATATTACACTAATTGGTATATTTATTTATTCATTAAAATGATATAGATATATCAATAAATGTAGCATAGCTACAAAGTAGCAGGCCATGGCTACATGGATCCACTGACCCACATTCTCTAGTGGGTTGTTCATTTAAGCTGAGCTCAGTGGCTGCTGCTTGTGCTCCAAATGCACGGTAATATCTCTCCAACTCGGAAGTCAGTAACTTAACAACTCTACCTACCTGAGATTCATCCTAGAATTAGGAAATAAACAAAACAATAATATAAAGTTTATGCTGTAAGCACTTATTCTTAACCTTACTAGGGATGAAAACTATGGACCCTTCTGGAGAAACACACAGGTTGCACAAACCCACATTGTGCCACGTTATATGGCTCTCAATATCGGGTGATTTGCAGTCACACCAAAGCCCATCCTTATCTGGAGTTGGCACTTTGCATGTATTTATAACTTTATATTTATCCTGTAAGTACCCCATGGGACAGTTATTATTATCACCATTTTGATAATAAATGAAGAAACCGAAGGTTAGAGTAGTTAAATAACTTACTCAGGTAGTATGTTGCCAAGAGGTAAATTCACCAACAGAGCCAAAGTCTTCAACTTACTAGTCTAAAAAAGAATGAGCCAGCTCGGAGAGATTCCCTGACAGGATTTTTATATAGATTATACTGCAGAAGCTTTAGAACAGAAATTCTTAAACTGGGGACCATGGGTGGGATCAGCTTAGGACTATAGGCAGAATTTTGGTGTGGAAGTGTGTGTGAGGGAGAGAAAATGGGGGCCCCTGATTCAAGATAAAACTCTTAACATGACTACTTTAGATATAAAACTTCCTATGTTTAGTTAAAGGGTTTTCTAGTTCACTAGAAATAGAAACACAATCAGAAACGGTTGGAGAGAAACAAGAAGTGTGTTACTTCGAGCAGTAACAGCTAAATGTGAAGAAGGGAAACGTGAAAACGGCATGAGACAACAGAACAAAGTGACAGAAATGTAAGTTGGGGCTCGTTCCATGTAGGAACTAGCAGCTCTCACATCACGGTAGCTCCTGAGAACATCCCAGGGTAATCACATTTGGCAGACTAAAGAAGCTTCCATTTTTTCCATTTATAGTAGGTCTTTAATGTTTATATTTTGGCTGCGCTAAAATTTAGTTATTTGGAAAGTGCATTCAGTGTCCACGTTCACTCTCATCCCTTGCCAATGTTGGGTAAGTGGAGATATTACTATAATTTTAAATGTCTAAATGAGGAGGAAGGAAATAAAAATAAGCACAACCACTTTGTCAAGCTGGAGGCACCATTCCAATATAATAACAAACCCAAAGGAACCATTAGATTGATAATTAAAATATGAAAACAGAAAGTCTTCTTATTTGCTTGACATTATTGGATTTCAACTCTACTCCTAGAAGTATCGTCCTGTGAAGCTTTACATATTTTATTTATTTTCTACATGTACCACTTTGCATTTTACTTCCATGTAAACAATGTTACTGTTAAAGATGCATAGGAAAGAAACATCTCTCTAGCAGAAACTAGCTATTCATTCATCCAGAGCTGTGCATGTGTGCATACACTTAAATAGTTTACTGAGTTATGTTATTCTGTAGACTTTCCCCTTGGTTTACAGAGCTAGAGTTACTATTACGCAGTCACTATTATCTGCATGTCTCACTCTTCTTCTACCATTAATAAGTTCTCTCTGAAAATGTGTCACCTCAAATAGCTCTTGTAATCCTACTGACATTGAGTAAAATTAGCCCGTCGATTGTGATAGGAAAGACACTGGCAAAATGCAAAGTTATTTTCACTGGTTAAACATCAGCAAAGGTTGTATCTCTTTTTCACATTGACTTTTATGTATGGCTATGAGTATGCTCAGGCAAGATACAAATAGCACTGACTTCTGATTCATAGATGATTCTTGGAATCACCGTCCATTGGCGGTGGAAAGGATTCTGGGGGTTACCTCATTCAAAAGCTAACGAAAACTTCTACAATTGACCTGGGATCATCCTCCTTGTTGAAACACATTTATTGTTTTCTTTTAGCTCAAAAAACTGAAAAGGCCTATTTGTTTTTTGTTTTTAGAATCCTCTCACCCACCCACAAAATGACGTATGTGTTCAGAACAGCCCGTGATTATGTATGTACAGATGTAGCGAGAACATTTATTTCACCACTGCCAAGTCTGACCTACGATGGAAGATGAACAATGACCTCTCAGAGATAACCCAGTGACACCATGGACTCATCAAGGGGACTTTGCCAAGGAAAAGCTTCCCCTTAACCACACATTGGAAAGAAACCAGTCCAATGTCACCCGGATACATTGCACATTGGTTAAACTGAGAGCTCAAAGACCTTGGTGATGTTTGCTATAAGGTTATTAAAACTTAATTTAGTATAATCCTATCAGCTCTGCTATGCCGAATGAAGCTGGAGAAGCTATTTGGTGACATGGTGGTATCTTTGAAGGTATATTACCATCATCATCATTAAATGCTTTCATCTCCTGATACTAATATTAAATACCAGTATTTAAAGTAGCACTGACTAAGATGGACCTCAAGATTTTTTTTGGAATCTGCTCTGAGGGAGGCCACTGGACTGTTCGAAACCATTTCTCCTTTCTGAGAGTTTGGGAACTTAGGTTTATTCTTAAGGTAGAACGTTCTTTTGCTCTAGGACAAATGCAGATAGAACATATGAGTTAGGCAATTGTAATCAAGTACCCATTAGAACATAAGCCCTATAGGGACAGAGATTTATTTTTCCATTTTTATTCATGGATATATCCTCTAAAACAGTGCCTAGCACATAGGAGGCTCTTAATACATATTTGTTGAATAAAATAATGAGAAAAAATTCCTCCCGAGTAAGACCCTCTTGAGTAATACTTGTGCTTTCTTAGATGAATTTTTTTTTAACAGATCCAAGTCTGTATAATTGATGGTTGCCACTGAAATGTTTCTTTCTCCATTTATTGACTGCTCTATGCCTGTACAGCATTGTTTGCTTATGTGTATACGTTGCTATCTAAGAGATCAGAAACATGACTCACACGCACAAACACACACCTACACAACAGACAGGAAAGTGTGCAGCTCTGTCTTCTCTTCTTTTGAGGCTGAAGAAAAATTTGAAAGGGAACTGGATAACACTGCGGCAGCACAGCTTGGTCCAGATTTTCTATGTCTCACTGATGGCTTTAATACTCAGTAAACCTAGACCTTGGGAACATGTGGGGAACCAAGTATTATGTTTAATGTCTTTCAGGGGTCCATGGGGGAAAAAAATCGCTGTAGGTAGAGTACAGTTTCCAGTGAAAGGAGCAGATAGTCCTACTCTCAGTCATGCTAGGAATGGGTCAGCTTCGGGAAATCTGCACTGCAGAGGGGGCGTTAGCAAGGGGTTAAAGAAAGATGGTATCAGGTACTGCGCTGGGAACTGGAATTACGATCATGCATGAGACATGGTGTCTGCCCATAAGGATCTCAGGGTTTAGTGGAGGAAAGACACATATATAATCCAAAGTGAAACACAATGTAAGTGTGATCACAAAGGTGAGGCTGAGCAGGGAAGCAGGGAAAGCTTGCCGGAGGACTTGATGATTGGGCTGCGTCTTTAAGGATGAAAAACACTTAACCAGATGCATGTGTGTGTTTCTGTGTATGTCTCTATGTGTGCAAGGAGGTGAAAAAAAGTAATGAGAAGGTTTTCTAGAAAGAGAGACCAGCAAAATCAAAGACAAAGAAACAAGAAGAATCAGCAAGGTGAGGTCTATGCATGGGGCAGGGTAAAAGTGGGTTTACAGTTGTGAGTACATGAAATACAGAGCTTATGCTTGTATTATTATTTACTAATTATTGTATTATTGATTTCTATTACAACCATAAACCTCCTTTTGCCCACCCCTCTATTTCTGGTGTTTGCTGGAGTACAATGCAAAGAGGAGATGCATGGTTATCAGTTAACTCCAGAGGCAGCACTTCAGTACATGAAACACAATGAGCTGATGCTCCCTGGGGCTGTGCAATGCAGTGGTCCTGAAGGGAGTGGTTAAAGGTGAGACTAAAAAAGGTCACCGGAGGGCCTTTCCTGTAGAAGCTAAAATAAGAGATCAGATGATGATGGCAAACCCAACATTCCTCCTCACCTCTGAACCACAAGCCGAGCCTCATGGCTGGAAACACTTACAGTCTCTCCTACCTTACATTTCCTTAAAAACTTTGAGATCTATCCAAACAAATAGACTCATTTCATGATTGACAGCTAATTTCACCTGTAATCGCAGGTGATGTTTCATTGCATTTTAAATAGTTTGCATTTTCTCCCCCAGGGATATTGAGATAGTTTATTGTGACGTGGAGGAAGGTATTATCTGGAGGTTGGGCACATTGTCCTCCCTCTCTCAGACTTGCACTGTTGTTTCCATCTCCTGTGAGCAACGTACTGGATTTCATGAGGGCACGAATGATGGATTTTAGGGTGGACAAGACTTGGAGGCTGGAATACTAGTTGGAAAGGCCCTGCAATAGTTTGTACAAGAGATGATAAGGTCTCAAATTAGGGCAGCAAGAGTTGGCTTGGAAAGGAAAGAGAGTCAAAAAATATGCCAGGACTCCAAATGTGAGGCTAAGAGAACCGTATCAGGCCTGATTCTCACGGCTCAAATAACTCAGTAAAAGGTGATAAGACCAACTGAGCCAAAACATTCGAGAGGAGCCTACAGGTGCCACCAGAGGATTCTGACCTCAACAAACAAGCAGCTTGTCATCATTTCCCTCTGGACTGGGACCCCCTTGTGTTTTTTGTGTAACCTCTGAACTATATTAAGGTGTTCACAGTAGAGCTATGCAGAGAGGTCAGGAGAGAAGTAATATTAGAGGAGCCAACTGAACTTAATTTTCTACAATACACTATTCTTATTAAAAGCTGTGAAAGTGGAGTGTCAGAGGGCTCTGGGGAAAATAAGTGATGCAGCTGATCACTCAAAAGTTATACTTCTTTTGCTTATGTATTCTAGAGAATTAGGTAAAATACTGCTAATAAGAAATCATTTGATTTTTAGGTAACAAGCTTTCCATCATTAGAAAGATCAGTAAAGGAGGCCAGATATTCTCCAAGCTACCCGTAAGTTGCCTCCTCTCCCCATTAAACCTCCATTCTCAGATAACATTTTTAAATGTCTTTCTTTGAACCAAACGAACTATCCCAACCTTTCCCTCCCATTAACTTTGTCAATTACTCACATTAACTGACACCCCTAACATTCCTCTCTAGGACAGATATCATCATATCCCCATCTCAAATGCTCACATGAACGCCTTAGGCAAATCCTTCTTCATAGTTTCTTGACAGCCTTAAAACCAGAAAATTTCCCTTCATTCTACTCAAGCCAACTACGCCCATCAGATTTCAAGTTGAAGTGCCAAATATGAATATAACCTATTTTTAAAGAAGAGTAATAGTCTTGTTTCACTTTCTCAGGTTTCTAGACCCTGTGTTCCTCCATATCCACTTTTTCCGCCTCTCCTCCCACAAACTTACTGCGACATGAAAAAAGCGGAGGGCAGGTACTTCTGTGTTAAAGTCCAAATCATGGGAGAGATATAGTGCAGTGGCATCTCATCGTCCTGGAACTCTCAGATTGTTTATCAAAGATGGAAGTACACCCTGGCCTCTTTCTAATAAATAAAGGAGAATATTTCTACCCCCATCTCCAATGTTTGCCCGATGAGGCCGACACAAATGCAGATTTAGACAGTGAACCTCACTCAGGGAGAAAGTCCAAGTCAGTATGAGGCTAAGGTTTTGCGGCCCACAGGGCGTGAGTGTCCACTTAAACATTTTGAAAAAGAATAATTTTGTTTGCAGAGCCCCCCGCCCCCCACTCTTTTCCTATCCTCTGGACCATTTTCTCTGACCCTACTCCCACCTGGCTAAGGCATTAGCCTCAATGAGTTTTGTGAACTTAGCATACAGAGACAAGGCATGCATTTTAAATTATAGTGGGCTGCATAGAGGTACAATAGGGAATGGTGGGGACTGTGACCAACTAGGGGTCTATAAGCCATCTAGCAGTAGTAACCTCCACTTAGTCACAGCCAACTACCAGATGGAGAAATATAGATCTGGTGTGTCTAGATCTTCTCAACTTTCTCAAGGAAAATTCTTTACTTCTGCCTGCAACCTCCCCCAAGAAAATGGTGTGTGACTACTAAAATTTTTTTAAATAGTTTTATGAATCAGAAGGCCATATTTGCCCCTTTACAACCTCTGGCTTAAGGGAGCACCTGTGATATAGGTTTGAATTTCACAAGCCATGTGGATGTTTCATAGCACTCCCGTAGATTGACACAGTTTACTGCACGGCTGTCCATTTAGTGTTGGATTTGGAGAGGGGGAGGTCTTGGCTTCTTTAAAAGTTGTTGGTTGTTATGAAGTAAGGGCAGTCAGGGTATAAACAGATTTTGAGGGGATAGTTATGGGCTTCAGGATAAGTCAGAACAAGACTCTTGATGAGCCTGTAAGCAAATGAGTGACAGGAGGGGAGCAGGGGTCCTTCTCACAGAACTCAAAGGTGGCCACAGTCCCTGCAGCTTCGCCTCCTTGAGATGACTGGCTCGAAGCGCACTCTGCTTGCTGACTGTGGGTATGATGAACGAGATAGTAGCCAGAAGCCCATATGTCCCAACTGTCAGAACCTAGAGTGGCATTCTGTCTCCCAAGCTGTCCTTGAAGCTTCCTGAACCTACTCCCCCATCCTCTGGTCCCCTTACCTTGACTCGTGGCCCTATTTAACATCACAGATAACTTTTCTCCTGGGCACTCTCTTTAGGTTGAGCTAAAGACCTCTGTGCTAGCATCTTAAGCAGCTTGCAAAGATTAACTTGAACTACATGTGTTTGTCTCCAATAATGCAAATAGCTTCTTCCCTTTTAAGTTTCCATATTCATAAGCATCATTTGCACAGCAGCCTCAAACCAGAATTTTAGAAAGTGTTTGAGAAGTTAAAACAAAAACAGTGGGCAGGGCAGAGTCTGGCTCTGAAATGTGAAATTGATCTCAAGACTCCTACAATCTGCTGGCTCACAATTCTCCCTTGGAGATTCATATTTCCATAGAGGGCACTTAAGGACCAAAAAATATTTTAAAGGTCCCTTCTTCATCAAATGGATCGCTAATGTTCAAATTTTAGACTGATCTTGGGAAAAAATATTTGGGTACTGAGTAGCCTTTCAAATAATACCAATTTTAAAATGAAGATTAAAATTCCAGTGTAAAGAAACAGTCTGACCGATCAAATATAACGTTGTACAGATCATAGGACTCTCCCATCCAAATAAAATGTTTACAGCCAGTGCCTTTTAGAAGAGTTCTGGGCTTCGACTTCCTGTACTGCAATGCAAAAATGTTCTAGAATACGTTTTGCTTCTCTGCCATGCGCCGTTGCCCCAGTCAGCACTGTAGGAGCCATGTCAGGAACCGAAGCAAGTGCAGGCTGCCAAGACCGAGCCGGGGTGAGGGGAGGACACGAGACTCAGGGTCAGTCTGAGGTCTGAACCAGCAAACTCGAGGAGGGGAAAAGTGAGATACCCCGAAACCCAAGAAAAATGTGTCATCTCACTTGCGGCTGGATCAGAGTACAAGAAAGTGAAGTGTGTTAGATCACAGGTCAAGCAAATCTGATAGGTCCACCTGTAACCATTTCATAGCGGAAGAGGCCAGAGGAGTTTCAGGTGCACGTGTGCTGCTTTTATCCGAGTTAAACGTGAAGAGTAAGCTCTTCTGAAAAGTTAGACAGTTTTGATTTTATCACATCGATCACCTGTTATACTTTGACAGCATCTATATGGACAGTGGTTACTTGTTGGTTACAAATAACCAATCAATCATGTGGAGCACTTCCTTTAGTTGAGACTTCAATCTTAACAACTGAGATTTTCTTCTGCCAAAATGCCTCCAATAAGTCATTACCTTGTTTTCATTTATTTTTACACTATGTCAAGCTCACAACTAACCCTGAAGACACAACCACAACTGATAGAAATGTTAACTCTTGAACCTCTAGTAAGGTGGCTTTCTGAACAGAAGGAGGAGGTACGGGTAACAAAATATATATAATAAAATATTTTAAACTTACAGTATATCAGAGAAAGGTATATCTTCATTGTTTTTAATGTATGAGGTGTGGTCAAACACTATCATATTAAAATTACCAACAGGTAATTTGTCATTCAAAATGGAAATGTTGGCACGAATGGAAGACTGGTCACCTACAGGAGGTCTGAACAAATAAGTCAATACATGCGGATAAGTGGATCCAGGCTTCCAAATGTTAGAGAAAGGAGTAATGAAAAGAGAAGGGGAGAAAACCAGGATGAAACCTGTGGTATTGGATTGGAATTAGATGCATTAACTCATGGTTTTCAATAGGTATAAACAGATATAGAAATACAGATACAAATGTGGGTATATATAATTTGTATAGGTAATGTATACACACAAACATATACTCTCTCTAGCTCTATCCACAAAGAGCATGAAGGCAGTGATACCCCAATAAAAATAAGGACACCTAGCCCCCAGATCTAGATTTCTAGATATCATTCTCCATTAAAAGGGACCAAAGATCCTTGGAGAAAAGACTCATTCCAGAACTGGGAGTGGGAAAGTACAAGATGAACCTGAAGTAACTTATAGCAGAAAGCAAAGAGATACTCAAAGAATAATGGAACATATCAAAATGACACGGGAAGCCAACTTGAACTGATTTGGTCTCAAGGGCCAAATTAGGGGCAATAGAAGTAATGATAGAAACCAACCAAATAAAGATTAATTAAAGATAAAATAAAGATAGATTATAACCAACCGAATAAAGTAGAAATGTATGAGTCAATAGTGATGGAAGGGAGGGAGGGAGGAAAGAAAGGATGAAGGGAGGGATAGGTGGAGGGCAAGGGAGAGAAGGAAAGAAGCTCGGTTGGATGACAAATGGGCTATCGAGAAGGGAACTTTTGTAGTGGAGAAGCCTAGAGGATATCACCTTAACAAGGGATCAAAGTGAACATCACCAGGAAACGGACAAACCTACAACACCCTGTACCACCTGGTGGGATGCTGTGAGCTGAACAAGCATTGTTTTGGTGGAATCCCTGACAAAGATGAATAGACTGTGTTAGTCATGAGGAAACATCAGACAAATTAAAGCTGAGGGACACTCTACAAAATAACTGACCTATAATCTTCAGAGTTGTCAAGGCCATGAACATCAAGGGAAGAGAGAGGAACTATGACAGATGGGAGGAGACAAAAGAGACCTGACAACCAAATGCAACTCATGATTCTGAACGGGGTCCTTTTCCTATAATGGATATTACAAGAAAGCTTGAATGTGGTCTGAGGACTGTATGGTACTAACATATCAAACTTAATTCCCTAATTTAGATGGTTGTATTGTGGTTTTATGGAAGAATGACTAGGTAGGAGATATCATACACATCAGGCAGAGTGACAGGGCATTGGGTTGGCCAAGTACTCTCAACCGGCCCAGGAAATAAAAGATCTTTGTAGTACTTCCACCCTTCTGTTTATAATTGTTTTTATCTGTATAATATATAAGAATATTTATAAAATACATGAAGTTTTCCATCTTAATAAATAGTAACAATTCCCTTGATAAACATATTCATTAGCTTGTATACAAGTTTTTTTATGTGTTATACCAGTATAATCTCATCATTTTTATTAACTACTGGCTTTAACCAAAGCATCCAAGGTTTTTCTTAAGAACAGAAAATGTGAAGCAGACAATCAAGAACTACAAAGCTATTTTTGTCCACAAATAACATTATATGTCTCATTCTATAAAGAAATCACATTTATAATTTAATTTAGTTGAACACAGGACTTTGCAATTTTGTGATCTTAAAGTGATGTTGGTTAATCTAATCAGCTAAATCAATAGAAGGAATTTAGGAAATTCAAATTAATTAGGCTCTTCATGAAAAAATATATCCAAGACTGGCATAGAAGGAAGAGATAAAGTTGTTTTTAAACAAATTATTAAATCATCCTAACTTTGTCATTTTTATTATGAATATTAAAAGAGTTATTTCCTATATTCTTCTCTTATTGTATATTAAAACCTCAACATACAAAAGCAAACTTTTCATTTGATTATGTAACCAAGTTATAAGACTGTTAATGAAACCCATAGTCAAACCTTTTTTTCTGAGTAACAACTGTAGCAAGGAAAATTTATAATACAGTCAACATATTTAAATCACATTCAGAATTTTTACTTTCTCTTATTTTGTATTTACATAAGCACTTATTATTTTGAAATTATTTATGTATTTTTAACATATTTTATTGATTACGCCATTACAGTTGTCCCAATCACTACCCTTTTGCCCACCTCCACCCGGCATTCCACATTCCCTCCTGGAATCTTCCCCCTTAGTTCATGTCCAAGGGTCATGCATACAAGTTCTTTGGCTACTCCATTTCCTATACTGTTCTTAACATTACCCTGCCTATTCTGTACCTACCAATTTGTACTTCTTAATCGATGTACCTTTTCCCCCATCCATCTGATCTCCAAATGATCTCCAATATCTATGATTCTCTTTCTGTTCTGTTTGTTCACTTAATTTTTTTTTTAGGTTCAGTTATTGATAGTTATGAATTTGTTGCCATTTTAATGTTTATAGTTTTGACCTTCTTTTTCTTAAATAAATCCCTTTAACATTTCAGGTAATAATGGCTTGGTGATGATGAACTCCTTTAGCTTTACCTTGTCTGGGAAGCACTTCACCTGCCCTTCCATTCTAAATGATAGCTTTGCTGGATAGAGTAATCTAGGTTGTAGGCCCTTGCTTTTTATCACTTTGAATACTTCTTGCCAGTTCCTTCTAGCCTGCAAAATTTCTTTTGAGAAATCACCTGACAGTCTTATGGGAACTCCCATGTGGGTAACTATCTGCTTTTCTCTTGCTGTTTTTAAGATTCTTTCTTTATCTTTCACCTTTGGCATTTTAATTATGATGTGTCTTGGATTGGGCCTCTTAGCATCCATCCTGTCTGGAAATCTCTGTGCTTCCTAGACTTGTATGTCTATTTCCTTCACCAAATTAGAGGAGTTTTCATTCATTATTTTTTCAAATAGGTTTTTATTTTTGGTCTTTCCCTTCTCCTTCCAACACCCCTGATTCAAATGTTGGTATATTTGAAGCTGTCCCAGAGGCTCCTTAGTGTATGCTTGTTTTGTTTCTTGTTTTTTGTTTTTTTATTCTTTTTTTCTTCTTGCTTTTATGATCGAATTTTTTCCTTCCTTATGTTCCAAATAATTGATTTGATTCTTGGCTTCCTCCACTCCACTGTTAGTTCCCTGTACATTTTTCTTTATTCTACTTAGTGTAAACTTCATTTCTGCCTGGGTCTTTTATGCTATTAAAGTACCCAG
Source organism: Mormoops blainvillei (assembly GCA_004026545.1). Classification (NCBI taxonomy): domain Eukaryota; kingdom Metazoa; phylum Chordata; class Mammalia; order Chiroptera; family Mormoopidae; genus Mormoops; species Mormoops blainvillei. The sequence continues at coordinate 66,433 of PVJD01005505.1, read as the reverse complement.
TGGGTTCCTTGAGTATTCTAATAACCAGTGTTTTGAACTCTGCATCTGATAGATTGCTTATCTCCATTTTGTTTAGTTCTTGTTTTGGAGTTTTGTTCTGTTCTTTCATTTGGGCCATATTTCTTTGTCTTCTCATTTTGGCAGCCTCCCTGTGTTTTTGTTTTTGTTTTTTTTTTATATTAGATAGAGCTGCTTTGACTCCCTGTCTTAGTAGTATGGCCTATCGTAGAGAAGCACACTGGTGAGTTGGATGGTGCAGAGCCTTAGGTAATCACCAGGGTGGGGCAACCCAGATTGCTGTTCTGTGTCTCTGTGGGGGGTGCGGGGGCACAGAGAGGAGAAAATGCCACTGCTTGGCCTCTGGAATTTTGTTCTGGAGGAAGCTGTCCCCCAGCATTCACCCTGATGCCAGACATTTCAGTTTCTCCCCATATGCCACTGGTACCCTTCCAGTTTCTGCCCCCAGCTGGAACCCAGAGGGAGTGAGTCTGTGTAGGCCCTAAGTCCATTGCAGGCCCTTTTAGAGGAGATGCCTGAGAATCCCACAGTTTCTTCTGTTGCCCCAACCACCACTGGTTTTTACAGCCAGAAGTTATAGGGACTTATCTTCCTGGCACTGGAACCCTGGGTCGGGTGGTCAGGTGCGGGGCTGGAATCCCTTGTTCCCCAGGCATCTCTTCTAATTTTTATCCACCACACATGGGCGTGGGACCACCCATTCTGCTTCCATCCCTTCTCCCCATCTGGATAAATGTGACTTCTTCAATTCCTTGGTTGTCAGACTTCCATACAGCTCAGTTTTCTGACAATTTTGGGTGAGAGTTGTTCTGTAGTTTAGTTGTAACTTTTTCTGTGGTTCTGTGAGGAGGTGAACTGCACTTACCTATGCCTCCATCTTGACTGGTTGAAATTATTTATAAAAGCTAACTGGAAAAGATATTTGCTCCATTAGTTTTAAAAGACCTTATAATCCAATTTGTTAACTCACTCTAGAGGTAGGCAAAGTATACCTAATTTATCTGCTCAAAAACCATTTCATATTTATAAACTGGGGATTTTTATGCAACTTAGAGGAGTTAATTGTGATAAGCAACAGAATTTAAAGTAGAAATAAAGGCACGAGTATTTATTAAGTATGTTGACAGTTCAAGAATAAAAATGTATAATTACTCACTGTTTGTTTCCTTTGGGAAACATCAATGTTGATAAACTTGTAGAGTTTGTAATTTCTCCTCTAAATTTACCAAAGTAATGTTTCTATTTTTCTGGCATTCATACATACTTTAAAAGATTTTATTTATTTATATTTAGAGAGAGGGGAAGGGAGGGAGAAAGAGAGAGCAACATCAAACTGTGGTTGCCTCCCTTACAACCCTGACTGGGGACCTTGCCCGCAACCCAGGCATGTACCCTGACTGGGAATCAAATGGACAGCCCTTTTGGTTCACAGGCCAGAGCTCAATCCACCAAGCCACACCGGCCAGGGCAAGGTGTTCATATACTTTTTAACAATTATGATAATCTCCTCTCTTTAGCCCTATTTTATAAATCCTGGAAAGAGTAATTTTGTCATTATTTAATTGTTTTAAAAAATGAAAGCTGGTCATCGAATACTAAGAATTCAACTTCCTTTTAACTTTGGTGACTTTAATTTTAAGAGATGTTGAAATGAATACTACTTGTTAACAAAACATAAAAGTCAATAATCTCCCTCACCAATCTCATCCTTCAACACCCCAAAGAGAGGAAAGGCAATATTTAATAGAATGGAGTCTATCTTCTTCACCTCTTTTTCTCATAAAAATATTTCATAAAAATTTTGCTTCAAAAATATTACCAATAAATATACAGACATAAAGAGGATGTTTGAGTATATTATTCATTATCACGCACCTTGTTCTTTTTTCTTTGCAGGTCACAGACTTCTCTCTCTGAGTCTTTACAATTCCAAAACTTTGGTTTGTTTCTTCTAAGAGAGAACAACAGCAGTGGGTACTCAGGCTGTGATTTAGAGACGTAAATATAGAGGAGACATTGTCTGATGTCCAAAGCTGGCATTATTTGTCTAGCTGTGAAAGGCTGTTGACTTTCATTCATAAAGCATAGGTGACTATGTTCTTGAATGAAACCAAAAAAGGGAAGTGAATGAATGCTCTTTGGATGGAGCACATGAATGATAGAATTAAGTAGCCAGTTGGTTTAATTTTAGCTTTCAGGCTTCCCTCATCTAATAAGAATTGCAATTATTCTGCCTCTGGCCAGAAATAATTAGTAGATTGTATTGTGTTTGTGATTATATAACTGAAATCAATAAGAGGGAAAACAAATAGTAAATTCATTCCTTGGATGTTTTTTCTTATGGTTTATATTGAATTAATCTGCTTTTCTAAGGTCCTGCCGTTTGTAAATGGTGCTTTGCAGACCTTTAGCATCTGAATTGTGAGGAATGCTATGTATAAATACAGATTCCTAGGTCATGTTCAGACTCCCCCACCCCCGAATCAAAATATCTGGGGATGGAGACAGACAATTTGCTTTTTTAAAAAACTTTCTCCGGGTGATTTTAATGTACACTAACCTAGTTGATAACTACCTCTAGGCCTCCCCACGGCTAAGAGATTTGTCCTCTTTTATATATCTTCTCTAGCCTTCAGACTCCTAGCATTACTCCTATCTTCCCCTTCTCTATCCACTACCCCCAAGTAGGTTATGAAGGAGGAACCTTACATACTTTTAGGTTCAACCCAGTGTAAACAGGCTCCAGATAGCAGCTGAGTGCTCAGGACATACAGAAGGGCTGCTAATTTGACTGGGCCTAAGAATTCGCCTTGACTCTCTATGCCCAGACACAGGAAATATTAGTTCTGAGTCGGTTAAGACCCTAGGAGGCACTAGAGATAAAATACTTTCCATCTACAGGCCAGAACAGCGTGCAGACTCTGTAGTGGATGCTGGAAAGAAATGCCATAAAAGGCCAAGGAGAGCAAGGACCCATAAGGGCAGCAACTTCGCTTTTTTTATCTTCTCACTCAACATCAGCAGCCAATAACTGCTCTTGAACGAGTAAAGGTCAATGTGTGAATGAGTGACTGAGTGAATTAGTTTAATGCTTTCTGGTGACCAAACGACAGCAACACCAAATAAGTTTCTATTTCCTGAGATTACAGCCCACTTTAAAAAAACAGGTGGGTGCTTTATATTTGTCAGTAGTCAGAATGTCATCTGTAACTTTTAGTAATATCTACAGGGAAGACTGGTGGAAACAGATTCAATAGGTTTTACAACGCCAGAGGGTAAAGCATGGAATTCCCTAGAAATGCTCTTCCAGGAATACGGTGCCAGGATACAGCTCTGGAGCTTTGTGGATATCTAATTCAGGGCCACACAAACATTGGAAAAGAAACAGTGAAACTAAGAAAAACCAAGGTTAGAAAGCTGCCCCGAACAGATACAATACTGTCCACCAACTAAACATTAGGCTACTCTGCCCAACCTCAAGGAATTTGAGCTCTTCCCAGGTTCTAATCTGACCAGACATTTCCTCCATTAGACTGTGATGAAAGAGGGAATGAAAGAAAAGAGATTCCTTGGAAAGAATGAAAAAAACATTTTATGAGAAAGATGAGAAAATTGGCTGAAATGCAGACAAAATTTGCCATAGGGACATCATCGTTTCCTCAAGGATATAGTTTACCTACCGAACCTATCCACAGATATTTTTGAAACTCAGAAACATGCAACACATTCTTTATAAGAGGACACTACTGTGGTTCCCTCAACTGGGGACACTACCCTTGTGGTCAGCTGAGTTTATGATGGTTCCCAATGACCTCCACAGTCTGGTGTTCACACCCTGTGTAATCCCCTTGAGTGTGGGAATGCCCAATAGAATATAGTAGACGTGATGGGATGTCACCTCTACGATTATGTCATAATCTCTGTCTTGCTAGCAGGTGCTCTTTATTGCTTTCTCAGCTTGTGCACTTTGATGATGTAAGTGGCCATGTTGGAGAGGTCCACAAGACAAAGAACTGAGGACAGCCCCCAGCCAATAGCTATGAGGGATTGGAGGCCCTCAGTCCAACAGCTCCCCGGGAACTGAATTCTGTCAACAACCTGAATGAGCATAGAAGGGGACCCTTCCCCAGCTGAGCTTTCAGATGAGACCACAGTCCTCGCTGGCAGCTCAGTCACAGCCTTGTGAGGAGCCCTAAAACAGAGAGGATTCAGCTAAGCTGTTGCCAGACTCATAACCCATCAAAACTGTGAGTTAATAAATTGTGTATCATTTTAAGCCCTTAAATGTGTGGTCATTTGTTACAGTGCAGTCCCGATCCAAGCTGATATCAAGAAGAGAAAGCCTGGTTTTCACAGTTCTGAACAATTACTCTTGCTGCCCTTGCCCTTGCTGGAGTCTGTGAAATAAGACACACTCTCTCCAGCTGCCAGTATCCAGCACATATATGGCGACCTCCACAGCCACAGAGGGGCCCTGAGAGGCACCAAATGGGAAAGTCGAGCCCACAAAAATATACTTACTGATTTGCTAAAATAGTAACTGGTCTTGGCTCATGTTCTAAAGAGCCCCTTAAATCTCAGAGAAGAGGATGAAAAGTGGAGTGCCACATCTGCACTTTCCGTCAAAGGCTTTAGTCCTAAGTAATTCCACGTGCTTCAACCATCAGCTGTGTGCAAGGAGGCTGCCGTATGAATAAGCCTTCATTTTCTTGAAGCCAGGGTTTATTTTCTCTTTAAGATGAGATTCACATCAACACACACACACACACACAACACATACACACACCAGGCGGTTTTTGTGGGAGGATGGATTCACTGAACCCACTTTTCAGTTGCGTCAGCTTCTCTTTTAATGTAGTGATGAATGGATTCAATTAGATGGAAACCATATTTGCGGTTGGCATATCCAAAGTGTTATTTCTTCCCACAGATTCTATGATGTGCAATCGCTTAAAGGCATTGTGTTTCTCTGCTGTCTCCAGGTTACACCAATAGGCAACTCTCTGACCAGGAGACTGTAGATAATTATCAATGCGACACTGGTATAAAGAAGAAGAGAAACCCCCTGAGACACTGGCCAGGGGACAACAGGGTTCTTTATCTCTTTTAATTTAAAACTCAGTCCTTCCTAGACTCAGCTGACCAATAGAGTGTAAGACCCGGGTCACCCAGGGCATCTCTTTGTCTAACTTGCACACTCCTATCCCAAAGTTCATGGGTCCACAAGACCAGCTTCACCCCTGTCACCAATGGCAAGTTGGAATTTGTAAGTCCCTAAAATTACAACTCTAAACCATGTGGAGCTGTTGAAAGTTTTTGAACAAGAACACACCATGACCAAAACTGTGCTTTAAAAAATTTGAACGCACGCAGGATTAGCATCACGGGCATGCAAACTATGTAGTCACATAGGACCCAAGCACAGAAGGGCCCCATGCTTGGTTTATTGCACTACCACTTTCATGTTGAAAGTTTCAGTGATTTCAAAAAAGAGACCGGCCCTGCATTTTCACCTTGCCCCGACTGGGACCATCAAATTATGTGGTTGGTCCTGAGCTCAGGAGATAGTGGTTATGAATGATTAAAATGAGGAGACCACATACGAAGCCAAAACAAGAATTCAAATGCAAACGACTGAGGACGTGAGGTGGGCTACCCTTCCAATTCTCAGTAGATACTACAAGTATTGAGGGAGACAAAGAAAGCCTTGTGTCAGAGACGTAAAGAATCTCTCAGCTCCAAACAACATAAAATGATTCTTAATTGAATACTTAAGTCAGAATGAAGTCCAAAGTCTATGGGAAGCCACTGAAAATTTTTATGCAGGGACATTACCTAAGAAAACCATTCAACAAATATTTACTGAACACCTGCTATGTGACAGGCATGGTGGTGGAATTAGGAACCTGCTGGCTCCTGCCAAAGATTGATGGTCCCTGCCATAAACATTATCATAGTCGGGAGGATTCAGTTTTTTCAATTGCTTTATTGAGATATACTTTACATGCCATACAATTTTGAAAACAGATACTATTCGGTTATAGTCACCACATAATTTGATCTCCGTGTAAAGTGGCAAATGGAAAGAGAATGGAATGGCTGTGTGGGAAACGGGAAAGCAGCACTCTGATCTTAAGAATAAGGTGGTAAGTGAGGAATTGGCTCCAAAAATAATTTAAACCTCATGTCAAGCAATATGCCATTTCCAAAGGCAGTGCCAGCTCCTGGAATTTTAACAAATCTCTAAGAATACAGTAATCTTTGCATTACGGGTCAGCTGCATTTTTTTTTTTTTAATTTCCAGCAGGCACAACTAGCATAAATGACTGGCTGAGACCTGGCTGGAAATATAAAGAACGATTTGGGATCATTCCAGTCCAGAAGGGCTGTTAGTTAGGCCTGGAGTGAAGCAGAAGAATAGAACCGTGCCCGGGTGATGGTGCTGTGTGCTTTCTCTACATTAACAAGGACAACTGCGAATGTTCTAAGACAAATGCCTCACTGATACCTTCTGACTGACGTGTCCTTTGGTTTATTCTGCTCACCCCAAGTCAGAGTTCAGGACCATTAGTTTATATAACCTGGGAAAACATCGAATGGAAAGCAATAGGTTGATACTAAGGGGTGGGGGGAGCCTGGTTAAGTCAGCTCTTGAACTTGTGTAACCCTCTCTCACAAGGGCAGGGCTTACTTTTCATGCCATGAAATCTGGAGTGCAAAGATGTGGCTGCTCTCTACAACGTTTCCTCTCCTCAGAAAGTAAAGTGAACAGGTATGTTCACCTGCTTTGTTCCTTCCTGCCCTCTTCTTTTAAGAGAAGAAAGTCTTTTCGTATAATCGTGCATCAGAATTAAGCCTGTCTGCCTGGTAGGTGCCTCATCCTAAGGAAGGTCAGGGTCCACTGTTACCTTCCCAAGTTGCAGCAACCTCAGACCCAAGGGGCACATGATGTCCTGGGTTTGGCCATTTGGGGGAGTGGCGGGATGGAACCACAGCCTAGGGAGTTGGAGTGGGGGGTTGAGGAAAAGGGAGGGGCAGAGAAGAAGAAAGGAGGGGAGCTTGGGAAGGGCTCTCTGGGCTCCAACCCAAGGTATGCTGTGTGCGTGTTATATTTTTGGTTAACCCCCTGGGGTGGTCATTGATTCTGAGAAAGATACAGACTTCCCTAGCACAGAGTTGGTCCTGTACACCATTCTAGCTCTGCAGGACATGATGACCCCCAGTTACACAAATTCCATACTGTGACGTCTTCTCAGCCTCTGGGTCTTTACATATGCTATCCCTCCGCCCCCAGTCCACTTCCTCTATATCGACAGCAGTTTAGTCTTCCCCAAGACCCAACTTCCATTTTTTCTCCTCTCCAGAGCTTTCTCTGGCCTCCACAGGCAGTTACGCTCCCGGAATCCAAGCTTCCGGGGCATCTCACATGTATGTCTTTAGATATCGCCAACATCTTGTACAGTCGTCATCATCATCTGATTATCTTCTTCAGGCGATTTTGAACTGCCCAAAGGCTGACTTGGTCTCATGAACCTTGCGTCTAGGTCGCTAGCACAGTGCTGGACATCTTATAGATGTTTAATTAGTGTTTAGTAAATGAAAAAAGTCAAGAATAAAGGATCGACTTTTTCAGGTAAGTGTACTACCCACTTGGAGATATGTGCTCACTGTAAGGGGTCTTGGAGGGGTCCAAAAGTCATACATTCCATGGTGTCCTGTGAAATTTGGGATAAATGAAAAGTGTCTTGCTGAACCTAAGATTTTGCAGGCTCAATACACCTCTCTAGGGAGCCCCAATAAGGGAAGATCATTATGTAAAATGGAAATGATATTGAATGAGTCCCTCAGACTGCCCAGGAAATCTTATCATCCATTCACGATCTACAGTTTTAAAGATGTGTATGCTCTTTTCTAATAGTCAGTCTTCTACCTGCCAACTTACAAAGGGCTAGCAAAGAATGGAGACAATCTTTCCTGTTCTAATTAAAGATATTCCCACAAGTGTCTACAGACAAAATGACCCATGAGTCCAGACTCCAAGGAAAATAAGCATTGGGTAGCTGTGCCAGGTGCAACCTTAGCCATGGTTTTTGCTCCAGTGTGTTGTGCATTAATTTTGAATGGTTCTTGATGTTTGTGTAGAGTTGATGTAATTGTTTGCAGAGAAAGGTGCCTGTCTTCAAAATAGGAGTGTTTCACCTTTGAAGTGATATGAGTTGGAATTATTATTCTACCCAAAAGAGACATATGGTAATAATATGAACAATCTTCATCTATAAAGTTTTTTTCACATTTCAAAATATTTTCATATGTAGTATCTCATTGGTAAACTCACCAACAATCCCGTGGAGGTAGCCAGACCAGGGGACTATTACCGAAGTATTAAGATAAGGGAATTGGATTCACAAGACGGCAAGTGACCCACCCAAAAGACCAAGGAAGTAAGTGGTAGATTTAGTCTCTAGATTCCAAAACCCTAATAAAACCTTACCCAGTTTTTGCTTAAAATATAAATGCTTAAATGTCCAGATAAGATTAAAGGGTAGCACAAGGACCTAACTCATCGCACCAAATATTTCAGATTCTCCATGGACACATGGTAGGTTGCACTTCTCTGCTCCTTGCAGTGAGCTGTGGCCATGTGACTTGCTTTAGTGGGTTGAAGTTTTAGGGTCCCATAGAAATACTCTTTTTCCTTCTGCCACAGCATCCAGCACAACTTAGGTGGTGGCTGCTCCATCAAGCAGGTCCCAGGGTAAAGATGATGAGGAGCAGAGCACCCAGCTGACCCACAAGGGATCCAGGCAAGGAATAAACCTTTGTTTCCTTTGAGGTGTGTTTTTACTGTAGCACCACCTGACTTACCCTGTCTGATACACCACACTCAAGGGCCCAATCAAAATGACCAAAGAACTATAAAAACAGGGAGAAATCATGTCTCTCTGGGAGCTAAGGAAAAGTACCATCAATAAGCTGTGAGTTTTGAGGAAGTTTAACAAGATAAAATGAGTTTAAGGAAAGATAACAAGGAATGACTCAATACTCCTTCTTTAATTAAATCAATATCCTAGAGATTTTTACTTCTCCGTACTAAATAAGGACATGGGGAGGAGTGCCCCTACCACCCCAAAATAATAATGCTCTCCAAGTTTATATGGGTTTTAGAGAAAGAAGCACCTTACAGTTGGTGGTGGGCCTGCTGTGATAAGCACCAGCTCTGCCCCAGAATATACCATTCTATTCTCCCTAAGACAACACACAGTGTGCATACACAATGTGCAAACCAGAGCTCACCTCCCAGTGCAATGACTCAGTCTGCCGAATCAGATGGAGTGCTGAATGACAGGCACACAGACCCACCTGTTTTCCAACCAGGACTCACATGGCCCCAACTGGAAGACTCTATCTCCCAAAGCAAAACTCTGAAGCATGAAAACAGAAACATATTCAGCATATTGCTGTTGGCTTTTAAATCACAGAGAATAAAAATAGAAAAAGCACTCTGGGAAATGTTATTCACATTCTGGGTAAAAATGATGTCAGAGTGAAATGGAGCACATTCACGCTGCCACAGGGGTAGTGGGGACAGGGCAGATGCTCAGGACTATCAGGTCATGGAAAATGCAAACGAGGCTTCACAGCCAGAAGACCAGGAAACAATTTCTACCGTCCCCATTTAGCAGCTGAGTAAACTTGGCTAAGATCCTTGTTAAAGCTAATAACAAAAATAAAGCTCGGGTTCTTGATCAATGAAGATAACAATACCTACCATTGATCAGTGCCGTGAAAACAAAATATGGTCACGTGTGTGCAGAAGTACTTTGTCACTTATAAAGTTCTGGTACAAATGCTAACTGTTTATGTTTCAGCAGGTGTGAGTGTTTGAAATTCCTTTCTTAAACAGCTAAAAGCTGCCTCCTCTACCTCCCTATGTCTCCTAGTTCAGTTCTTGATATTTAATTGACATATGTTCAATATATACTGAGCCACAGGGAAGAGGGAAGGTAGAAGTGAGGGACAGGAGAAGGAGGAAATCCTCATTTTGCCCATTGGGATCATAAGTCTAATTCTTCTCCCAGATAAATGTTTACTTACTCAAAAATGTGTTTCCTACTTTATTCCAGAAAGGATATAAGAGAGCTTATAAGGAAAACTAAAACACAACAAAGGAACATAAATTTCAAATGGTGCAGAAGAAAAGAGACTACAAGGAAAGGGACAGGAATAAATCTGGAGGGGGCGTGGAAATCCTCTGTCTGGCTATAGTGAAGCACCAACTTGTTCTTAGCTTTGCAGCCTCCAACACAAGAAAAGAAACATGGCCAATACACAATTCCCAACATCCATGAGGCTAAGCACAGGCCCACAATTTAATAGAAGGACTGATCTTCATGGTGGTAAACACAAGAACTTTCCCAAGACACCGTGGGGAAAAAAGTATGACACCCTCAGTATTGCTCTTCGGCAGAAAGAATGAGAAGCTTCCTAGAGCTCTATCCATATGGGCCCCAACAGAGACTGAAGGCATCAACTCAAGAAGCAGTTCAGTAAATCTAACTTCACGTGTCATCAGGAGCCATGCAACCCCCCTCCTAGGTCTCTTGGATCTAATGTGACTCAAGGATGTGATAGGTTATCTGGAGGAGTGAATAATCAGCATGTCCTTCATGCAATGGTCTGCAAACATCATTCAAATCCCCACAAATGCTTAGTTCTGCCAAGGGGTATATAAAACAAAAAGTGTCTAAATGATCATAAACACAATTCTATGTGACTGATTTCTTTTGGTGCAGCTTGTAGGGAGAGGATGGAATTGTGAAGACAAATCATGACTGGCTTGTCAGATGTGAAATCGAAACCACAAGATCGAGTTTTCTGTCCTGTGAGAGGGACCACTTGGCCAAAGGGCCCCTCTGATGCTGATGGAGTGAAGGGCGTCCACACCACCTTTATTTCTGCCACAGAAGTTTTTGTTGTTGTTGTCTTTAGGGAGAGAGAGAGAAACATCAATTCCACTTATTTATGCATTCACTGATCGATTCTGGTATGTGCCCTGACCAGGGGTCAAACCCACAATTTTGGTGTATCAGAATGATGCTCTAACCAACTGACCTACCCGGCCAGGGTCTCTGCCCTGGAGTTTTAGCCACAGGATGAAGACAAAGATGAAAGGCCTGGAATTCAGAATATGCAGAGATGAATGCTCTGAAATGCTGTTTACAAGCATATGCCATCACGAGGTGTATTCTCAGAAGAACCAATGCATCGGTTCCTTACCTTTCCGAAAGAGGAGTCACACAAGTGAGCACGCCAAGGCTAGCCGACGCACCCAAAATTTTCATGACATGGTTCGCCCACCCCATGGACAGGCTGGCTCTCTCTTCCTTCCCTGCTCACATCAGGGCCAGTGCCAGGGGCCAGGGCCAGGTGCCTTTATAATTGCCTGATGGGAAGAGAACCTGAAGCTTATTAAGGTCAGATTGGCTGTCTTTAGAGGAAACTATGGGAGAGAGTGAAAAGAGAAGCCTCAAAACTCACCTCCAGAGAGAGGAATCAGATTGGGAAATTGGCGAGGGGAAGGACTAAGAGCAACGTCTCTCAGGGAAGAAGACACGGTGGGGAAGAGAAAGAATAATAGTGAAAACAACTACTAATACATTATTGAGCACATCTTCTACTGCAGACAAAGAAGCTGACTCCTGTTTGTGAATGACCTGTATTAACAGCCAAATCAGCTCTAGGAAGCACAGTCTTATTCTCCCCACTTTCCAGGGAATGCAGTTGAGGATCACGGAAGTTAAAGAACCTTTAGGAAGCTGGGTGAGGGGTGCAAGAAGGCGGACAGACTGATAGTGCTGTGACTTTCCTTCAGGGAGCACAGAGTCACTTGGAGGGACTACAAAAGTCACCCACAGAGGATTTGTAGGGAGCTCTCTTCCAAGAGTTGACAACATTTATTTGCCAAGTAAGTTGGATTTGGATTTTGGAGTGTTTTGAATATCATTTATTCTCTAGGCTATGCATTCTCAACAATTATAATATCATCTCTAAGGGGGCAAAAATTGGTTCTTGGGATCTGTAGTGGGTTGAATAGTGTCCCCAAAATTTATATCTGCCTGGAATCTCAGAATGTCCCTATTTGGAAATAGGATCTTTGCAGATATAATCAAGGTAAGGCATGACATAAGATCATCCTGGACGAAAGTAGGCCCTAAATCCAATGAGAGTGCCCTTATAAGAAGGGAAAAAAAAAAAAAAAGACAGACGCAGAATGAAGTTTTTATGAAGACTGAGGTGGAGACTGGAGTTTAGCAGCCACAAGCCAGACAAGCCCAGGGCCACCACAGCTAGAAGAAATGAAGAAGGGTTCACCTCCAAAAACCCCAGGGGGGCACAACCCCATCAACCCTTTAATTTTGGATTTCTAGCCTCCAGGTCTGTAAGGCAATAAATTTGTGCGGTTTTATTTTTTTAAGATTTTATTTATTTATTTTTAAAGACGGGAAGGGATGGAGAGAGGGAGAAAAACATCAGTGTGTAGCTGCCTCTCGAGCACCCCCCACTGGGGACCCGGTCTGCAACCCAGGCATGTGTCCCAACTGGGAACCAAAGCAGTGACCCTTTGGTTCTCAGGCTGGTGCTCGATCCACTGAGCCACACCAGCCAGGGCTGTGCTGTTTTAGATCTCCAAGTGTGTGTTCCTTTGTTATGGTAGTCCTAGGAAATTGATACAGGAGGTGATGAAACCTCATCCTTTTTACATATCATATATACATACACACACACACACACACACAGTAAGTGCATAAACAGATATATCTGTGGCGTTAAATTTTCATGGGAGGAGGAGATTAAGGAAAAATTTCTTAAAATGTTCATTATTGGGTTATAATGAAAAAAGCTTGAGAAACACTGCTATAGGCTGTGAAGACTTTAAAGGAGGCTGGCAGGGGCCACAGGGGGGGCAGAGAGAGAATGTTTTAGTCAAAGGCTACTTTCAATAGCTGATTGGGTAAAGAAGATGTGGCACACATACACACTGGAACACTACTCCACCATCAGGGAAGATGAAATACTGCCATGGTGACAACATGGATGCATCCTGAGAATATCATGTTAAGCGAAATAAGTCAGACAGAAAAAATCAAGAACGATATAATTTCACTCATATGTGGAACATAAAACCGAAAGCAACAAATGAACGAACAAGACAAAGATACAAACAAAAACTCATACACTCAGACAACAGTATGGTGGTTAGCCAAAGAAAAGGGGCTGGGGGTAGTAAAGGGTAAAGGGGGTCACACAGCGACAGAAGATTTGACTTTGAATGGTGAGCACACAATGTAATACAGAGATGGTGTATCATAGAATTGTACACTTGATACCTATATAATTTTATTAATCAATGTCACCCCAATAAATTTAATTTTGTAAAGCCTACTTTCTACTGCTATTAAAATTGCCCTTCTTGTTCTTGGCATTTAAGCTAAGTATTCCCAATTGTTTCTTCTTCCATTCTGGCCCAGATGCAGTTATTACAACTTCTAGAAAAACAGTTTTGCTATCTATTTGCAATAGGATCTGTCCCAAAATGAGGCAGAACAATCACCTGCAATATGCCAGCTTTCAGTTTCGTGTCTCTTTGTGACACACTTTCTCTCTCTGTTGTCACAGGAACTATAAGGCAACATTGGTGTTACCGCACTCCTCGTCCGTCCTTGGAGCCTCCAGCTTTCTCTCACAACTTTGATGCCTACAGGAAGGTTAGAGGTGGTTAGTTATTTCTTCATTACACTTACTTTTTTCCTGATATTTCTCTTATAGCTAAAAGGAAATTGTATGTGGTTACTCATTATATTGTCCTTAATGGAAGACCATAGTCCTATAAAGACTATGCAGGAAACTGTCCATTCTGCCCCGATAGGGGCCTCAGACAAAGGGACGCTGGAGGTGGTTGGTATGGTTCTAACTTTGTCTGGGATATTGACAGGAACCCTTCGGCAGGTGATGCAAAAATGGAGGTCTCTACGGAGTTCCCGAAAGATAAGTAACCCTGAGTCCTTAAAGGGTTTGATTTAAGTCTCCAGATTCTTCACAGAGAATCAGAGTGAATATGACATGGGCCTGGCAGATTTTGAGAGTAGAGGCACTATCTACCCACTGTTAACCCTCTCAGGAGTAGTACCCTATCAAGACTCCCCGGGAATGTTTCATTTTGAACAGAACTGTCTCTAGGTGTGTGTGGAGTCATAGGATATTAAATATGACTTCCCCTCTCGTAGCAGAGTTTTGGTTAGAATACTGGGATGAGACTACCTGTGTAGGATGTGCTGAGAAATATGAGTCAGGTTTTGCAGGCGTTTACTCATCGCGTTGAGAAAAGGTTTGAGGATTTGTCACAGAGATTGGGAAGTGGGAAGTTTTTTTTAGAAAAATGTTTAATGTGCTGTAGCAGGTACCCGCCCTCCCCCCTGGAAAGTAGAAAGGATGTGGGAAGCTGTTTTCATCTTAAACAGCGTGAAGACCAGTTTTGGATCTCAGAGAGCTTAATAGGTATACTTGACAATTGGAAAACAGAGCCTGGAGCTGACCCACACCTAAAATTGTCAAAATGTGAGAGGCCGGCTGACCAGAGGGGCCACTGGTGGCTACCAGGTTTTTATAAAAGCAAGTCTCAGACCAAAATCTTCCACATGTACAGATACTAATTAAACCAGCTTTTACAAGAAGAAGGCACAAAACAGATCATACGACCGCTTTTGATTTTTAGGTGTTCCCCACCTTGCGTGGGACATTAACCAGAGGCAGAGGTCACAGTATTCCAGAAGCAGGGTTCCACCACCCTCATTTGTGCACAGAAAGCAACCAGAATCATCCCACTCTGTGGCACAGCACAGAAACGTTTAGGGACCAAACCTCAGGTGCCATCCCCAAGAGAACAGGCTACAGGACTTGCTGGGGCGGCAACTGTGTCTAAAATATTATAGCTGATCCACATATTTGGAGAACATTTAATTTTGCTGAGAGCCTATTTCTAACATTTGTTATACAGATTAACAAGACATAAGTTCATTCATGAAAACCCATGCTGACATTCATTATGTTAATTAATAAAGTCTCTGGTAGTGATTGAGATATGATGACAACGTAAATGCCATAACAGCTGTCTTTGGAATATGACCTTTCTGATGAAATGCTAGTTGATCGCCCCTGGGTTGTGAATTGTTGATTAGGGCAATTGATAGCCCTTAGAGAGTAGCTCACACACACACACACACACACACACACACACACACACACACCCATCTAGGTTGAAATAATTTAAAGCAAATTACAGACATCGTAGCAATATACAAATAGGAAAGAACATCTCTTTTGGTATTGCTATAATTGACATCCATGACATTAAGTTGAAAACATTTAAATAATATAAAAATAATAAAATATGTTGATATTATTCTTAAGTAATTTAGCCTTTTCATTTTTTACTTTGGGAAACATAAAATCATGAATTACGTTAAAATCAACCACAATCCTATACAGAACTTGTATTAAGTTCTAGCCTTTTTCTATGTGCTCACACAGAGACAAACTTTATCTTACAAAATTGGGTAATCCTGAATATTATACATGAACATTTTCATTGTCATTAAATATTTTTTCAAAAACTTGAATTTAGGGTTTCGAAAACTACATAATGTATCTCATAGCTATACCATAATTTGGTCAACTAATCCCCTATAATTTATTATTTTAGTTTGTTTTTCATCTTTCACTAACATAAAGAACTTTTTGTACCTACCCCTCTGCAGGACGCAGGTGGCAGCACATATATTGGGAAATTTAAGCAGAGTTTACTAAAGGCACTATTGAAAAAGCCAAGGGGAAGATTTAGGAAAGGCAACCGTGGATGGCACACTGTCTGGTGGCTTGACATGCTGTGGATCTGTCACCTGATGGAGAATTGGCACATACCAGAAACAGAGAGAGCATTTGGAGAGGGCTGCCAGACAGGTGCTGCACCAGCAATAGAGGTGACAGCCAATCCACAAGGACAAGACAGGGAGGGGGCTGTCAGAAGAAAACTGGGACCCCACTCCGAGCCCCCTGCCTGTGCCTCCCACTGGCCAAACCCAGCCAGAAGGCAGAGGGCAAGGAAGCTCACCGATGTCGTGCACAGGGTGAGCCTCCTGGCTGGAGCAGGGTCAAAGGATGGAGACTGAGGCAGGAGGGGCAAATGAACCGCGCCATGAGAAATGTGTTTCATTTTCATGCAGGAGGTCACCAACTCAACCGTGTTTAAAGAAAGGAAAGTATATGATAAATAACTTTGGCATTAAGAGATACCATCTGTGAGCACGGTAAGAGGGCAGTGAGTTATCTTCAAGACCGGTGTAAAGGGCCCAGCTGCCTAGTCCTCTGATGAGCAGAGTTACAGCTGAACTCCGGATGCAGGACTGAGCAAGCCAAATCCCATGGGAGGGCAGGGAGGAAGTCTGGCGTTTGGCAGGGATTCTCCTATGCCTGGAGACGGCTCGATGAGGCAAAAGCTTCAAGAAGCTTCTTATAGCAACAGCCCCCATTTCCCAACCCTTACTACCTGCCAGGCCCTGTGTTAAGCATCTTACATTATCTCATTGAACACTCACAACAAGACTCAAAGGGAATATTAGTGTCCTTCTTTTTACAGAGAAGAAATGGAAGCTTGGAAAAGTTGGGTGATACGGCTAAGGTCACGTACCTGCTCGGGCCGCGCACCTGCTAGGTGGTGCAGCCAGGATTTGGACCTGTATCTACCAGACTCCAAGGCCAGTCCACTTAGCCACCCCAACAGACTGTCTCAGCCACTAGCTATCCTACCCAGGACTACATCATGGTGGAATAAACAGTAAAAACGTGGTGAATAAAGACCACGCTACCCAGGGAATGTTTGTCAAGAATTAAAAGAACAAGAAAACTATCTGAGGGTGCTACTCAGGTTACGCTCTCATTTTAAAAATTAATAGTGATGTTAGTAATCATAAGCATTGGTCACTTTTGGAGATCCTAGTGCATCAACCTACTATTCTGAAAATTAATAAAAGGCAAAAATCAAGCATTAGCCTGCTTTTCCAGTATAAACTGTATTTCAGGGTAACCAAACAGTTGATGAGTAAGTTGTTCTTTATAAAGAAATTCCAGATACTATGTGCAGAAGGAATGATAAAATTAGATATAGAACTTTATAATACCTAATGAAACAATGAATTTAGACAATAATTATTGTTGGACGCTATATTATTGAATTGATGAGAAAATTTATAAGGGATGGATCAGGCTGACAACTCTTAAACCCATTGATCATTTTAGCATCATACAAAAATTGGAGAAATGGAACATTGCATGTCACAGGAAGTATTTAGCAAAATCTATGAATTTTCTTGCCAAAAATAATTGAACCTGAATCTAATTGAGTGTCTAGACATAACTACTAGTCTATAGAAAACATGGGAGATATAGGGATAGAAAAACAAGTTAAACACCACAAGAAGCAACTAGCCAAATCCAGAATGTAGGAAATTCTGCAGAAGAAATGACCATATCTCTTCCACAAATAGATGGCATGACAAAGGAGATGAAGAATAATTGTTATAGATTTAAAAGAGATTTGAGAGAGCAACTGCTATTAATTTTTCCAATGTACGGCCTTTGAAATCATCGCCTTCTCTATGAAAATTCTGTTCTCCAAGGCAACGTAGCTCACCTCAAGGCAGGACCCAGCACCCCGTCCCAGCCTGCAGCAACGGGTACCTTCCCCAGCAAGAGTGCGCGATATAAGCCAATATTGTTGATGTGGTGGAGGGAGAATTCCACAGCCCACAACCACCCACCCAACTCATGTCTTCTTCCAAAAATCTTTTCTCTTGGTTGCCCTTATTTGGTCTCTAGCTTTTTCCTAGAATACCAGAAAGCCAAAGGTTATTGTCCCAAGAAAGACTTTGCTTTCAGCAAACAAAAGAGTGTTTAACCGTTACCATTCAATGGGAAAGGTATAAATGACAAGTAATTTTTTTCTTATAATTTTTCCTGTCACACAAGCTAATACCTCCAATTCCTTATATTATTCCACAAACAACATAATTTCCTAAATGAACATCTGAATTTATTCCGGTTGAATTATCTCTCTTTAGTTATATGTGGAACCTAGAACTAAATATAAAATCCTGGTCTGAGCTGAAAAAAAGCAGAAAAGGGTCCAAATTTTTGTCATTCTAATAATTTTACTGATGTTACCTAGGCCCCCAAAAACTTTTGTAACATCACTTTTCGCCAGTTTTTTATGTCGAGATTCCTGGCAACAGAAATTCTCTTTTCCATTCATGGTGCTACTAAACCACATCTTTCCTCATCCTATACTTGTGGCATTATTTCCACACTCAACAGTTGAGATCCACAAGTTCTTTCTATTAAATATAATTTTAACAAATTATTCTACCATTTTGTTCTAGCAACATTTTGGGCTCTCTATTACCTACTTGTCTATTTTCCTCATTGTTCCTAGCATCACATCTAAAAATTTGAGGCATGTGGCATCTAGAAATTTCTAAACAGGGCTGAACACTATAGCCTGCCCTACAAATCTCTCTCCAAGTTAATTTTTCTCTAGTAATCAACATTCTTCATGAGTCTTACTGATCACTCCATCTTTTTCTAAATGTTCTCAAGCAAGATAGTTGAGTGTTCTTTGATTTTTCCAAGAATCATATCATGCTCCAGTTCTATAGTGTCTGTCATGAAAATCTATGCAGGTGATATATTACTTAAGAGTGTCACTTATAAGGAAGGACCATATACATGGGAAGTATTTTAGATTTGAGCATTAAATATTGTAAAATTTGTTCTGGCACAGGCTGTGAAGTGTCCCATTCTTTAAAAAGGATATTATGATAATTTTCCAACAGAGGGAAAAGTATTTTAAGGAAGAGGCGTCTTTTGCTAATTCACAAAAAGACCCCATATGGGCCAGTAGTGCCTCTGCTGAAAAGTGTGTTAGCTCATGCTGCGGAATGTGTGTGTGTCCCCAAAATTCTGCATTGAAACCCTAATCCCCAATGTGAGGACATTTGGAGCTGGGACCTTTGGGAGATGCCCAGGTCATGAGGGTAGAGCCTTCACAAATGCATGAGGGTAGCACCCTTATAAGAGACCCAGAGAGCATCTTTGTCCCCTTCCACCATGTGAGGACACAGTGAGAAGACCATAAACCGGAACGCGGTTCCTCACCAGACACTGAATCTGTTGGCACCTTAATCTTGGACTCCGAGACTCCAAAACTGTAAACAAATAAATGTTTTCTGTTTATAAGCCACCCAGTCTATGGTATTTGGTTATTGCAGCCCAAAAGGACTAAGGCAACTCACCTCTAATCTGCAGGACAGACCCAATTTTCTACAGTTTCTCATAGGTTATTGGCAACAGCTTCATATAGTTCTAGCTCTTTAATCTCTGGATATAATTCATCAGGGCCTGGTTCCCACTATTTCCTTACTGCTAGTAGGTTGCAAGTCTCTTTTTCACACACTCTGCGATCTACCCTTTCCAGAGTGAAGATGTCCTTGAGAGAGAGAATGAAAGAAAAGATTGGAATCATTCTGCCTTCTTTGTCAATAGCCTTGGGGCTAAGCTGTGGACATTTCACTCTCTCCTTCTTTCATGCAAACCAGGATCCCTTCCTCCCAAGCTTCCTGTCCCTGGCCTCCTCCCACGTGTGGTCCAGTGTTCTCTACCCTTTGTCCGGGGCTTCCTTCCAGATCCCGTTTCACTGATAACTGCCATTGATTTAGTTTCTAGTCTCACAGCTGCCCCACTGCTGCTGCTTCTAAAAACTTATGGTGATTATCAAGCTCTTCCTCCTTTATTGAGTCCAAGGCCTCTTTCTTTCTCCACAGCACCTAGTATGAGTTTTTTCTGAGTCAGTTTCCTGTTCTGAAAAGCCTTCTGTGGGGTCTGTCAGGGCTGCTCCCCTGTGGGCCTGTGACCTGCCCAGTGAAGCTGCCTTTCTCTTTCTCTTGTCACTATGAAATCTTCCTCCCCCATCCCACCTCAGGCAAAGCCACCACCACACCTGGTAGACCTCGTGTGCTAAGAAACTCACTCTAAAATTGGTACTGATTTTCTCCACTGAAACTATAAAGTATTGCCTTCATAAGGTCCTTAATGCCTGCCCTGCCTTTTAATTTTTTTTTTTAATTTATTGATTTGAGAGAGAAAAAGAGAGGGAGAGAGAGAGAAGCATCACTTTGTTGTTCCACTTAGTTATGCATTCATCGGTTGGTTCTTGTATGTGCCCTGACGGGGACCAATGAGACCCACAGCTTCAGCATACGGGGATGACCCTCTAACCAGCTGAGCTACCCAGCCAGATCTTTACCCCTTTTTTAAGTCACCTTTAATTTGTCACTTCCTGGGATAAATGATTTCTCTTCAAGCTCCCTCCTTCTAGTTTTGCTGCCCACACACTCAAAGCCACAAAGTGCGCCCTGTGGGCTCCAGCCATGCCCTCCTTCTGTTCCTGGAAAACCCCACACCCCACCCACTAGCACCAGGCCCCACCCATGGGCCTCACCCGTGGCATTTAATAGAAAAATAAAATGCAGGTGTGGTTCCTGTCACCTGAGGATCTTGACTGTTACACATTAACAAGGCCATTATAAGGGGCCCTGAGCTTCCTTTTGGGATGGGACCCTACTGATGGCTCTGAGGGCCACACAAGGTGAGTGAACAGGCTGGATTCCTACAGGCTGGATTTCACTGTAGGCTGAGAAATCTATAGACCTGGACAACCTCCACATTCTTGGGTAGCTTTTACTTATAACTGAAACACAAGGATTAACTAAGTCAAGGGTTAGAAATGGTTTTTAACATAGGAGAAAATTTTTTTCAGAGTAGCCCTCCACCGCCAGCCAACCAAAACAAACCAAGCAAACAAACAAAAACAAACTCACGAGTTCCAAACAAACAAAAAAGAACTCACGAGTTCCCGTTGAGCAAATTCTTTCACTGTGATCTCAGCTTTGCCAGTCTAACCTGTTGCTTCTGCTAGATTCACTTAGAGATAGGCTTGTCTGTCCTGGAAGCTTCTTCCTAGTTAAAAGGAGAAACACGATGGAACTTCCTGCCCTGAGAACACAATAACTAGACATACTTGGCCTTGTAATTTTTTTTTGAATAAACATTTACTAAACCACAAAGTGACTGGCACCATTAAGTCTGTGCATGAGATGGGCTCAAGGAATAGCTTCTGTTTTGTGCCAGGAAAAACAAATACCTTGTATAGTATCTCTTTGGTGATGCGAAGAGCAGGCACCTGATAGAAGCAGCTCTACAATGGAGTTGTCACTCTGTCATCGCAGCCCATCTCATCCCTGTGGTCACACGACTCCACACTCAGGGCTCTAGCCCTGTGTTCTCCCATTGGCCTTGGCGTGAGGTTAGGGCTGAGCCAGCCCAGCACATGTGTTCTTGGTAGCTTAAACCTGAACTAAAAATTATATCAGTGATATAGAATGGCACATAGTGGCCCTAATCCTACCCAGAAGTGATGACACCAGGCAGTGCAATGACAATACCAGGTGCACCTCAGAAGTTGGCTGCTTTGGCAGCCTTAGAAGACTGATCCCTTGCCACAGACGCCAGCACCCCTGTGTGTGCTCATGGCCAGCCTCATGGCCATGAGAGCCTCATGGGCCCAAGAGACCAGGAGACTCCTCCAAAGGTAGGAGAGAAGCTCATGGGCAGAGATTAGAGGTGGCTGAAGAACTGACAATTCAATGAGGCACACCCTGGGACATCCAAGGGAGGCTCCATTAACTCCAGGACACAAGATGGGACTCAGCGATTTTCTCCTCCTATGGAGAGAGTATGCTAGCTCCCAAAAATGGAGTGGAAAGGCTGAGCCTAAAGAGAGGACTGTGGGAGGACACTGGGAAACGAGTGAGGGGCGAGATACAATTATCGCAGGGAAGCCGCTCCCTCATAAGGCAAGTGCATGGTAGCAAGCAGGAAAGATGCAAAACCGAAGCATGACTCTCTGTTCCTGCCTCACCTCTGTTACCCTCCCCATCACCCAGCTTTGGGCATTGCCTTGAACTCTTACAGGAAAACAACTGATGAGATCTCCATCGGAGTCATGTGCATAACTGTTCTAGGGAAATGCAGGCGATGACAGGCATCCAATGGGTCAGTAAGCAGAGTGGAGAACTGACCAGTGGCTACCTCTTCAGCCTAAGAGAACGATGAGGCTGACTCGTCAGGTTCACTGCCCACTCACCTCCCCACCTCACTGTCCCCAACACCCTAGAGAACAGCCAAAGACCCCCTGGTAACTCTTCCTTTAAGCCCTGGTGTGTTCTCTTGGGTATTCATATTCCTGCTGAAAAATTGGATAAACCGAGGAAAATAATGTTTAAGATCAATCTGTGTTTATGCCAGTATATGCTGTGGGAGAGGCCAAGACCTCGTTGCGGGCCAAACCGCACCTGCCGGCCATGAGAGCTTGCAGAGGCGCAGGAAAGCCGGCCCTCCTTCGAAACCTTACTCATTGCTGCGGGAGCATGTCGGGGGCCAGGAGGCTGGGAAGACAGCTTCTTTAGGCGCAGTCTCTGTTGGCTCTGACTGGGAAATTGAGGACACAGTAACTGGGTGCCATTCGGGCAACAATCTGCCCCTTCTGTTAAGATGCAGCGAGGGTCTCTTCTTTTTTCCTACAACAAACAGGAGACCTGTAGTTACTCAGTTATCAAACTGCAGTTGGGCATGCTATTTTGGATTTCCTATTTTCCTGGAGAGTTTTACAACCAAAAAATGAAGTGCCACTCTACTTGAATGGTGTCTGTCTTTGGGGTACTGGAGGCCCTGTGACACCCTCCAGTCCTACTTCCACTTCTCATGTTGAAGTCAGGGTAGCAGGACAAAATATGGCGGTTTACGCTGCATGTAGCTACAGAAGTCATATGTATTGGTTTCCCAGGGCCTGCCGGACAAAGCACTACAAACTGGGCGGCTTGAACAACAGAAATGCATTGCCTCTCACAGTTCTGGAAACTGGAAGCCCAAGATCAAGATGTCAGCAGGGTGTTTTGTTCTAAGGGCTGGAAGGGAGGCTCTGTTTCAGGCCTCTCACCTAGCTCTTGGTGGTTTACCAGCAATCTCTCACATTCCTTGGCTTGTTGATGCATCTTCCCCATCTCTGCCCTCTTCTTTACAAGGCATTCTCCCTGTGTGTGTGTCTGTCTCTGTGTCCAAATATCCGCTTTTTACAAGGACACTGTCATATTGGATTAGGCCTACCCTCATGACCTCATCCTATCATGACCATGGGCAAAGACCTTATTTCTAACTCAGGTTGCCTTCATAGGTACTGGGGATTAGGACTTGAACATCTTTTTGGGGGGATACAATTCAACCCATAACTCTTTGGTTCCAATGAAACCTTATATGGATGCCTTCCATGGGAAAAAAGAAAAAAAGAAAAGTATACCCCAGCTGGGGTAGCTCTGTGGCTTGAGCATCAGCCTGCGAACCAAAATGTTGCCAGTTTGATTCCCCAGTCAGGACACATGCCTGTGTTGCTGGCCAGGTCCCCAGTAGGGGACGTGCGAGAGGCAACCACACACTGATGTTTCTCTCCCTCTCTTTCTCCCTCCTTTCCCCTCTGTCTAAAAATAAAATAAATAAATCTTCAAAAAAAAAAAAAAAGAAACGAAAAGTAGAGCTTCTCTGATTGACAAAAGGGTACAAGGTCCCTGTCACTGTTCTCAGTACAGTCCCCTCCTGCAGTTTCAAGTGGTCTCGGCAGAGCGCTGCTCAACTTTCCTGGTGTTATAGCAACACAACTAGAACTTGAACTTATTTTTCTTTTTAATTGTTTTAATGAGCATGTGTCAAAGATTTATACAACTCATTAATAAGAGAACCAGTAAGGTGTTACAACCAGTCAAAAGAGCATTCAAAAAATACAAGGCTGAAGTGAATTTACAAATAATTGCAAAACTAGTCAATACCCACAGTGCAATAACAAACTGCATCTCCGCTGAACAAAATTCATTTGCATGTCTGTGAGCAAGAATCATTTGCATCGCTATCAGTTTTCTACAAATGACAGAGTTACAAGAAAGCTCAGGTGCAATGAAAGGTGCAGGTACCTGGGGAGGGTCCACTAGACGAGACACCCACTGGTCTTTTTTTGTCGATTTTGAAGTTTTTCATAATTTTTGCCTGGTAGATATATGCCTCCCAGGTGCTAGGACCACTGGATCATATATCACTAATCATTGAAAGTGTTTAAGTTTTGCCCTGGCTGGTGTGGCTCTGTGGATTGGGTGCTGGCCTGCGAAACAGAGTCGCTGGTTTGATTCCCAGTCAGAGCACGTGCCTGGGTTGCGGGCCAGGTCCCCAGTAGGGGGCACGCAAGAGGCAACCTCACATTGATGTTTCCCTCTTTTTCTCCCTCCCTTCCCCTCTCTCTAAAAAAAATAAATTAAATCTTAAAAAAAAAAAAAAGAATGTGTTTACATTCTTTGTTGGGGGGTGAGTCTGGTTGGAGAAGGGAGTGTCCTCCTTCAGGTCTCAGGAACTATTCAGATGGGCTCTCCTCTCCAACTCACCCACTGCTGCTCCCAAGGTCCTGCCAGCAAGGAAACGGAATTCCTCAGTGGGTGCAGGGCTTCCTCAGCTCCTCCCGGGAGACTAGGCATTCTGGAAGGCAGCTACGAGGTCTCCCCTCCCACCCTTTGCCTCCGTTGCCGAGTCTTTCCATGCCCCGCCCCCGGCCCCGCCAGCTTTTCTCTCCCTCTCCCGCGTACACTTCAGGGGTCAACCCGGTCCTGGCCGGGCATGCTTCTCAGCTGTGTCCCTAAACTGGAAGCCCACCTGGCTCAAGATCAACCTGGTTCTGTCTTCTCTGGTGTGCCTCCCACCACTCTGAGCCTTCAAACTACAAGTTTGAGACCAGAGACCTCAAGTGTTCTAATTTTACTCAGTAGCTATGTGACCTCTGACATCATTTCCCTAAGTTTCCGTTTACATCCTCTCAAATCTCGTCATTACAGTGAGGATAAACAAACAAGTGTAACAAATGCTGTGGTCTTCCCTCCAGGTCCCCTCTGGAACCTAGGACAGGGACACTCATTCCCCTAGCTCAGGGCACAGCCACTCCTAAAAAAACTGCCCTCTACCAAAGGGGGCCACTTCACCCAAGGTCATGACCCCTCTCCGGGAGTAGCCTACATGCAGCGGCCGGTCTGAGCCGGGTTACAAAGCCTCAGCCCACTTGCCTCAATCTGGAACGAAGCTGAAGGGCCACGCAGCTTCAGTGCTGCCCTGTGCGATCAGCTGGGGCCTCTGTTGCACTAGATCGCAGCTCCACTCCCCTGCCCAGTCTTTCACTCCCTTACACACTCCCTTGGGTGTGTTTCCAAGGGCACTACTGCAAGGAATTTCCACACAAAGCCTTAGAGTCTTAGAGCTTGTTTCCGTGAGAACACAGTCCTGTGACAATGAGATAATGCTAAGCCTACAGTAGGGGCTCAAATGTACCACTAGCAAGTCCTGTGACCTTTATCAAGGCCTTTCTTTATGGCCTCAGTTGGAAAACTAAGAAGCCCCTAAAGTGAGGGTATCAGACCAACTAGTCACTATGTTTCTTTGGAGCAGCAACATTCTAATAGTCACTGAATCTATTGGGTTGGCCAAAAAGTCTGTTATATTTTTTTCTGTAAAATAAAACACATTTTTCATTTTCACCAGTAACTTTATTGATCTGGATATTTTGAGTATGTCGGCTGTCTCCCACTATTCGCTTCTGGTGGGTAGAAGCCAGGGGTGCTGCTGAACATCTTCCAGTGCAGAAGACAGCCCCACAGCGAAGAATTATTTGGCCAAAATGGCAATAGTACCAAGAAACTTTGCAAACCACTTTGACACGTTCAATCAGTCACAGCACCTTCTCTACACGCTGTATGAATCTTCTTTTGGTGTTTGAGTTGCATTTTTACCTTTCTTGAAATAACGAAGCACAATATCCTGAAAATGTCATGTACCTCCTTCCATCTTCAATATTAAAACGGCCGCACAAAAATTCATCGATTTTGGTAAGTTTTTTTAAAAGTGCACATCGATATGACAGCTGTCACAATACATACTAACAAAACTGTTTCAAATGAAGTTAAAGACAAGTAAGCCCTACTAGAGCCATGGTAGGGGAAAAAAAACAAATGAACTTTTTGGCCAGTCTAATACAAACCATAGATGGCTATGTGCTTGGGAGACAGACGCCAACCCCACCGCTGCCAGGGCATCACAAACATGCGATTCCACACGGATGCAGTTATGAGAAAAAAGCTAAACCAGCCCTTGGTAACTTGGCTCAGAAGTGGAGCAGGGGTGCAGGGGCGTGGCTTGTTTTCTGCCTCCTCCAATGGAAATTCACATGTCAGGTCGGTGGGGGGGATGCCCTGAGCAAGGTAAGCCGGCCTGAGATTGTTTCCCTCCCACACCCCGCCAGCCTCCCGAAACCGATATCCCTGGGAAAGGCTGACATCTTACAGAGTTACACTCAGCGTCATCCTCAGCCACAGAAGGGTGGGGACCTTGCCAGGGGGCCACACAGCAGCAGCCGCACTGGGGATGAAGTTTCAATCACTTTGGGGGTGACTGCCTCTTGCTCAGTAACGCCCTGAATCAGAAGTGCATGGTGTAGCCCTCAGTCCCTTGGCTAAGGCACGGTATGGTCCCCAAAACTCACATTTCTCATTCCAGCTTCCAGTTGAGAGGGACCGTGGGGACCTGAAAGCCCATAAACTCTGCTGGGACTAACACGCTCACACACACACTCACATAGACACAGACGCACACACACATACACACTTCCCACCACTACTTGAATGAGATCCTTGCCACTTTATGCCCAAAGAAACATATACAATTCATACTTACACAGATCTGTTTATTTGTCGTGAGACTTCGGGCAAACAAAATGTATCAAGGCTCAGTTTTTTCACCTCTAAAATGAGAATGAATATTAATGTGAGTACCACAAGTTGCTAGAATAAGTAAATTCCAAAAACTTCATTGGCTTAGCACAATAAAATTCACCGAACAACCCTGGCGGGTGTGGCTCAGTTGGAACATCATCCTGTAACCAAAAGTTTGCAGGTTCAATTCCCAGTGTGGGCACGTATGATCCCTGGTCCAGGTACGTACGGGGGGTGGGGGGTGGGCAATCAGTCAATGTTTCTCTCTCTCCCTCTCTCTCTAAAAGCAATGAAAAACAAATGCCTGGAAGAGGATTAATAAAAAAAGTTTACTAAATAGCAGCTGTCCTGCAAAGTGTGATTCAAAAGGCGGACTGCTTCAGTTTGCTCCCCCAACACCACCATGCTCGTCTTCACAAGACTGGGGAGGAGAAGAGAACGTGGAGGGGCAGAGACCAGGGAGAAACACGCGGGCAGGCCCAGAGGTAAACGGAACTCAATCGCATTGCCATGCCTAACTGCAGAGCCGTCTGTTTGGGAAATGGAGTTTATCTGCATGCCTGCAACAGGGAGCCAGCCAGTCCCTGCCACGGGATGATATCCTTACAGGATTGTTGTAAAATTAAATGAGATAATAAGCACTCTAGCTGCACAGTGAGTGTTCAATCGATACTAACTGTTGTGGATAAAATGCCCCAGGGGCACTCAACAGGTCCCTGAGAAGGGGTTGGGGATGTCGCCTCAGACGTGGGACCCGAGCCAGGGAGGGTGACTTTGTCTTGCTTGGGCCCAAACCACGCCCATGATAGGCTCAGAACGATGAACTCAGGCTTGCACTTCTGCTGACTCCCCTTGAGGGGAGAAGGAGGTGGCTTTGGCTCAGAGTTAGGAGGAGGCAGGGAAATAGTGGGTATTTCAATGGCACTCACACTCTCTCACCTACCACGCTGTGGCCAGTGTTCCTAGCAAACACCAGAAAGCCGGCCTGACTTGCAGCCGCAATAATTCAAGGACTCCCCCTCGGGCCATACGAGGGACGTATGTTCTCTTGCTACTCTGACATTGACACCACTCCTTGAGAAGTAATAACCTTGGTCTTATTTTTCTGGAGATACATTTGCCTCTTTTCTTCACTTTAAAAGATCTACGTAGCGTATCAAGTGCCTCAGCCTAAGACATTTGGGACAAAGGCCGCGTGCTCAGGTTTCTTCTCGCTGACCTCCAAGTCCCTCTCTTAATAGTGGGACAGAGGAAAGGGGCTGTATTAATGCCAACGTGTGAGGGGAAAAATAAAGACAGCCATTACCTGATCCCCCACGACTGCTACTTTACACACACACACACACACACACACACACACACACACACACACACTACATGTGAGCATCAGGACCAGCTTCTAGCTGCATTTGTCATTTTGGCCTGGGAGTGTGGGAAAGAAGAAAGGAATGAGAAATAAAGGAAGTGGGACAAAAGGAAGATAAAATACAATATAACTGGGAGGAGAGTAAAAGTTCTTTGGAGCTAAGCATGCTGTGAATTTTTGCCCACCCCTAGTTGACTTTAGTTCTAACCGTGTAGGTTTCTCACACGGTAATTACATTACAGCACATAATTCTTTAGACTTGAAAATGCTGGAAAGTCAAAGAATACAATGAGTTTGTGACAAAATGCATCAGTCTTTCGGGGAAGTGTTGGTTCGCTGGCTTATGCAGATCTTGCCAACAACATTGGCTCATTTTATTATATGATACCCCAAAATCCGTTTGTTATTTTTACTACCTGTCTCATCAGAAAACTCGTTAAGTATTAAACTGTCAAGCTCGTGGTGGCAGAAACCAGCTTCCCA
This sequence comes from Mormoops blainvillei, assembly GCA_004026545.1. Classification (NCBI taxonomy): domain Eukaryota; kingdom Metazoa; phylum Chordata; class Mammalia; order Chiroptera; family Mormoopidae; genus Mormoops; species Mormoops blainvillei. The sequence continues at coordinate 37,552 of PVJD01005505.1, read as the reverse complement.
TATTCTAATTGTTGTTTGAAAATGTGTATTTTTATCATTGGTAACAAATGCTGTCAGCTGTTTCCCTTGAAGTGGCAGGTCTATTTTGTTCATTGTCAGGGAAATAGCTGCCAAATACCCTATTCTGAGTAACCACAACTTGTCGGTCAATCATCCTTTTAAATAAAAATGATATTTCATTTTAAAAACTGATTAATCGAGCTCTCAACTCAAACGCACCAGAGCTTTTACTCCAGGCAGCCGTCATGCCTCGGGATGCAGCGCAGGCAGTCCATGCCTTCCTCGTGAAAAAGGCCAACGACACCTCAATATTATTAGAAAAATAGTTTGACTCCCAGGACCCCCTGCAGGGGTCGTGGGGACTCTCAGGGATCCTCCGAGCACACTTTTGAACAGCTGCTGTAGATCAAGCTGAAGCCCTCCTCACCATCCACTAGTCCCAACCCCTCCCGCACGGCCGTCACCTCCCAACCGCCAAAGTAACCACAGTGACAGGATGGGTACAATATCCTTGACACACACTTTTACATATGACTCTGTCCATTGAAAATCTACAGGTTATTTACTATTTTTACATTTCGATAAATATCATACTGCGTGTGTCATTTTGCAATGTGCTATTTTCAAACAACTGTTTATTTTTGACCTTGCATGGATTCAAACAGATCTAGTCCACTCTTTTAACTGATGTATTCCACAAAATGTATTAGCTTTTTTGTATTTTTCTTTCATAAGTGTATTTATCCAGTCCTCTGTTCGAAGATTTTTTTTTTCTTTTTCTTTTGCAAGTGTTGGTTTTATTTTGTGTACATTTTCTAAGCAGTGCTGTGCGGAATGTATCATGAAATGTTCCATACATATAAAAGGACAGATATATATATATATATAGATATATATAGAGATATATCATGCCTATATATATATATATATATATATATATATATATATCATGCCTGTGACGTCAAGCAGAGCCTGTGTGTGGAGCCCCATGGAAGGGTGCGCTCACACCCCGAAGGAGTCTCATACTTGGCAGGGGCGTGTGCGGACTGACCAAGGAGAGTTGGGTCTGGTTTCCCACTCATGAGTTTTTGGCAGAGCTTCAGGTACCCATGAAGACGTGAAAAGACATCTTTCTTGTAGGTTAAGATGAAATTTGCTATTTTACTCAGGGACAAGATCCCTCCCCCGCTTTTCTGGGACTGAAATATACAAAGTTTCCTTGTTTCCCTAAAGCAGGGCTGGCTCAGGTTAGAAAGACAGGTCACTTTCCACTCTTTCCTCTCCGCACAAGAAATTGCAATGATTTTTTTTTTTTTAAATAACTTTAACAATTCTGAGGTCCCCAGGTTGCACTGTGCAAAATGAGTGATTGGCTTTTTTGACGCCTATGTGAACTTCCAGAATTTTTTATTTTAAGAAAGTGGTTACTATATAGTAGTTGTTTTCTTTAATTTATTTTTTTTTCAGATACATAAAAGGGGGAGAATCATCTGAGGCTGGAGCTGTGATTCAGAGGAATGAACAGGGACTTGGGCGTGGGTCAGTGAAAATTACAACTCACAGCTCTTGTCACTTAGTAGTTAAGGGATATTGAGCTGATCAGTTAGGGCCTCTGAACTTCACTCTCTGCGCTTGTCGAAGGGGCACATTCCTCGTTCTGCTGCTGTGAGTATCGCACAAAGCAGTGGGGGCAGAGTGCCTGGCACAATCTCAGTGCACGACAAGTAACAGCTATGGATGCCTGTTCATCAGCCATGAGAATTATAGCACAGCTTCCTGGAGGGTTATTTTAATTATCAGATTTATCATAGACGTGGACAACAGTGTGGTAACTGCGGGGCCGGCGGGGGGGGGGGGCAATAAGGAGGCTAAATGGTAATGGAAAAAAATACAATAAAAATAAATTAATATCAGAATTATTATGGATTTGACTTGAACCTGTGATTCTGAGAACATTTTATAAATATAACTTTACTCTTCATTCCTCCTTAGCCGCCATTCAAACTCCGCAGAACTTTTCTTTCCGAAGAAGCCACGACTTTACCACAGACAAACCCAGTGGTACTTCTGCAAGTTATTCACGTCTGACCTCTCCATGGCCCTGACAGCTGACTGTGTTGAGACTCTGCCCTCCTTGGCTTCAGGGATCCTCATTTCTCCTGGCTTTCCCAAGCTCCCAGAAATGGCATCCCTCGTGGATATTCCTCGGGGCTGGGTCTTTGGCCCTCATCTCCCCTCAATATTCACCTCCCTGCTTGAGCTGTTTCGTTTGCTCACGCATACATACCAGACCCATAGCTACATCTCTGGACCTGGCCCCCTGCTGAACTTTGGATTCTAGTTTCTAGGACTCTAATGAACCCCTCCACATTGTAGCCCCTCAGACATCAAGAAGTCAACATGTTGAAAAGGCCCAAGCTCTCCAGTCGGTTCTCACCTGTCTGGTTCAAGTCCCTCTTGTAACTGAACTCTCTGTCTCTAGTCTAGTGTCCTTCAAATCCATCCTCCAACGTGCATCCAGAATGATCTCTCTAAACCTCACACACACACACACACACACAGAGTTGACATGAGGATTGCCAATTAAGTATGACCATATAATTTATGAGGGTGGAAGTAAATGCAATGAATATTTATACAAGAACAACTGATAAACCCTAACTGTATGTCATGTATTATGCTAAGTGCTTTATGTGCGACAAATTTACCATATAATCATTATTACTAGCCACTTACAGATGAGGAAATTGAGGCTTGCAGAGGTGAAGTGGTTTACTCATAAGCACACAGCTTAAATCCCACAAATTGTATGATCCTGGAGCTCATACTCTTAACCACTTCCCTGTACTGATAATTATGATCCTCTTATTATTATTTTTTTTTAATGTTAGGCCTCCTCATCAATTTCACAACAAAGGTTTCCTGGCCTGACATGACCCCCCCCACCCTCTCTGTGACCCTTCCTCCACAGGAACCCCCACTGCAGCTGGGCACACCACTGGTTGCTTCTCATCTCAGTGCCCTGGTTCTTCATCCCAGTTTTTCTCCCACGTGGTAATCTAATTCCCCACAGCCCACCAAACAGCTCACAGGCCGCCTCTCCAGGTAGCAGCTCCCTCAGTGCTCCCAGGTGCACGGGTAAGTCAGAGCACGAATTCTACCGCGCTGCTCTATGTCCCCACTGGCGGGGTCTACTCTACTGCCTTCTTCCAGCTGTTGTGGTGGGGGGCTTTCTTTTCCTTCAAATGTTCCCGCTTTCTGATAAGTGTGTTTAAAACTCTAATTTTCCCTCTGATTGCTGCTTTGGCTCTTCCTCATGAATTTTGACATATGATGATCCCTTTAACCCAAAGGTTTGGGGGACTGTTTTTGTTTTTTATGTGTTTTATTATATGTTGGTTTCCAGCAAATAGAAATTTATTTAACTCACTTATTGTTACTGATTTTTTACTTTATTGCATTATGATCACAGAACATAATCTGCATGATACTGGGTCTTTGGAATAAATGGGGGCTTTTTCTATGGCTGAGAACATGCCCCATTGTAATAAATATACAAGGTATGATCGCAGGTGCATATTCTATTTGCCAGGTATAAAGTGTGGTATGTATCTATCTTTCAGGCTTATTAGTCATGTTATTTAATTCTTTTATATCTTTGCTTATTTTAAGTCTGCTCTATCAGTTGGTGTTCACGAGATGAGCTGTATTAAAATTTCCAAACACCTTATTCAAAATTGTATTCCCAGCATTTAGTACAGACACCAGATGCAATTGAGTTGGTAGGTGAATAAATAAAGATACACCATGACTCTCTCAATATCTAGGACTCCCCTTATTAGAAACAAGTCATGTAGAGCCCAGATCAACCTTCCTTCTGCTCTGAGTCACCATGTCCTTGTCCACTACCGTGCCACCCTACCAAGGAGAAGAGTCACAGTGTGGACAGAGGCCAGGGCCTTGGAAAGGGCCCATGCAAGAGGGGGGCACTGGTGCTTAAACTTCGCTAACTTTTTGGCAACTCACTTGTGAAAGTGCTTTCTCAGGCCTTAGCTCTTTGGTTTTTATCTTCATGCTGGGACCGCCAGGGAAGCAAGTCAGGTTTTCTTACTCCAGACCTACGGCTAAGAATCCGAAGGGCTCGATCAGACTGCAGGGTCACACAGTCAGTGAGAGGAAATGATAGTTAATGACGGAGACGCCCAGTTCGGTGCTGTTTTTGCAGAAGCATACAGAAACCCACTCATTTTTTAAAAATGAAAAGTCATCTTATTTTGAAAGGTGTTTTGAGAATTTGGTGATTTCCCCTTTAATCAATTCCTTATCACAAGGGCATGGTCAACCAATAGCAAGCAATTGGGAAGGATACGAAGGAAACTGCTGCTGGGACTGGAAAATGGAAAACAACCTGGAAGCCCCTCAAAGACCTAAACATGGAGTTAACGTGCAATCCAGCAACCCCACTCCTAGGCATATACCCAGAGAATTGGAAACACCTGCCCACATAAAAGCGTAAACATAAATGTTCATAGCAGCAGATTCACAAATGCTTAAAAAAGCAACACAAATATCCATCGATTAATGAGTGGATAAACAAAGCTGGTATAGTCATACAATGGAGCATTGTTCAGACATAAAAAGGATTGAAGGACTGATATATGCCATACCATGGATAAACTTTGAAAACGTTATGCACAGTAAAAAAAAAAAGCCAGACACAAAAGGCCACCTATTCTATGATGCCATTTATATGAAATGCCTGGAATAGGAAATCCAGAGAGATGGAAAGTAAATTAGTGGTTTTCAGGGGTTGGGGGAAGGAGGAAATGAGGAATAGCTGCTAATGGGTATGGATTTCTCTTTGGGGGTGACAAAAAAATTCTGGAATTAGATAGTAACAATGGTTGTACAACCTTGTGTTTGCACTAAAAACCAGTTTGAAGGGTGACTTTTACAACACATGAATCATGTCTCAATTTCCTTAAAAGCGTATGGCAAATCAGGAATTATAAAGCCTAGACCACTGCTCTCAATCCCAACAGAAGATTCCTAGGAAGCGGCACGGCACGCAAGAGTGTGGATTTTGGGAAAAGAGGGAGCATACTTAAACTCTGCCCTTACAGTTATGACCTCCAGGACATGGGTTTTATTTAATTTCTCTAAGCATCAGCTTTCTTACCTGGAAAGTGAGGGGCAATATTACCTATTTTATGGGGCAATTGTAAGGATTAAATAAAACTCTATATGTAAGACAGCCAGTATTATACCACTGATTTAATAGGTACAAATAAATGACGGCCACTATAATTAGTACTTTTATAATTACTATTATCATTTTCACATCTTTCAGATCTTTCATATCAAGTAATATTTTTAGCAGTTCTTTTTTTTACACTTCTAAGAACAAAGAGATTAAAGGTTTCCAATTTCTGTGAGCGTAATCTTGGCAAATCCTTCAGAAGACATGGTTTAAAGAAAAATCTATTTTTAGTATACTAAGCTATCTACTGTGCCTGTTCCATGAAATAAATAATAATTAGCAAAACAGCTGCTGAAAATCATGTCACATGAATTCATTCAATGCATTGTTGTAAATGTAACAGAAATGTTTGCCCGTTGCGCCCCCTTGTGAGAGTTTAGGGGAACTACCTTTATTCGAGATGGTACCTGGCTTTAAGCCTTGCAATTCGAAGTGTGGTCCTCAGATCAGCAGCATGGGCAGCACATAAAACTTGGTAGAAATTTAGATCCTAGTTCCACCCCCTAATAGAACTCACATGTTAACACTCTCTCTGGGTGATGTGTAAGCACATTAAGCTTAAGAAGTACTGGCTTAGAGCATACAGTAAACTTTATTTTTATTTAGGAAATGTTATCTTACTGTTGAATGTTAAACATAGCGCCAAGAGCGAGAAATACTAAGGTAAATATAATCCTTTTAATAAAGATATTTGGGGTTAAAACCTGTAATAATTAGAATTAATTAGGCACTTTTAAAAGGTGGGCTTTGCCCTGGCTGGTGTGTGGCTCAGTGGGTTGGGCATCATCCCACAAACCCAAGGATCAGGGGCTTTGCCTGGATTGTGGGCCAGGCTCCCAGTTGGGGGCATGCCAGAGCCAAGAGATCAGCACGTTGATGTTTCTCTCCCTCTCTTTCTCCTTCCTTTCTTCTCTCTTTAAAAAATGAATAAAATATTTTTTAAGGTGGGTTTTCTGGTATGTGAATCATACCACAATTAAAAACATAAAAGAGCATGGCAAATCATAGATCACTCTAAAACCCCATAAAAAATTCCCAGAAAGTAGAACAACACACAAGCATGTGGCCTCCGAAAACACGGGTCATATTCAAATTCCACCCTTCCAATGCCATGAACACTCTAGCAGAATTATGTGCAAAATCCAGTGGTAAACAGAGAAGAGAACAACTCACCCTGCTGGGAAAAACTGAAGGGAGGTTATAGGAAAAGGTGGCACTTGAGGACTTGACCACGTAGAGAACGTCGAGCAAGGTACTCAGGGTTGAAGGAGTGGCGTGAGGAAAAAGCACGTGCCTCCAAAGGCCTGGGAGGGAATGCCAAGTCCTTCGGCGTGTCTTCCGTGGGCAGAGTGTTGGTAATACCTCAGGGAGATTGAACTATGGGAAATTCTCACTTCTAAGGCACACATTTCTGTAAGTTTGAAAAGTTAACAATGAAAGACAAGAACAAGAAATGTCTCAAATTAATCATCTAAACTTCCACCTTAACCCAGGAAAACAAATGCAAAGTAAGCAAAAGGGAGGATTAAAAATATTAATAAGAGCAGAAATCAATGAAATAGAATGTGATCAAACAAAAAATCAATGACAGTGGCCTCCCTTCATCTGTGAGCAGTACAGTCAAGACCACCCTCTGAAACAGCATATAGAACTGAACCCAATATATATTAGATAGAGTTTAATTTATAAATTAGACATAGTAGATTAACAACAATAACTATAATAAAATAGAACAGTTTAACAATATACTGTAATAAACATTATGTGAATGTGGCCTCTCAAAATATCTTCTTGTACTGTATTCACCCTTCTTCTTGTGATGATGTGATGAGATGAAGTGAGGTGACTGACGTGGGCATGGTGACGTAGCGTTAGGCTACCACGGGGTGACTTGAGCACAAGTGCTGCAATGCTGTAGCAGTCAATCTGATAACCAAGAGAGCTACTAAGTGAGCAGAGTGAATACAGCAGGAGCACATGCAGCAGGAACATATACAGCAGGAGTATATAAAGTGTGCAACATCAACAGCGTGGATGTGCTAGACGAAGGAATGGTTCTCACCCAGGACTGCGGGATGGAACAGAATATTACAAGGTTTCATCAGGCTACTCAGGACAGCATGCAATTTAAAATACGAATTGTTTATTTCTGGAACTTTTCACTTAATATTTTCAAACCACGGTAGACCTCAGGTAACCAACTAAAACCACAGAAAACAGCACCACCAATGAGTGGGGACTACTGTAAACCAAAACCTAATTCTCTGGGGAAAAAAAAATCAATAAAATTGACAAATGTTTAACCAGACTGGCCAAGTTAAAAAGAGAGAAAACACATTTGTCAGTATCGGAAATGAAAAAAGGATACCACTGTGAAGTTTACAATCATTATGGGGACAATAGGAGAAAATATTAAGAAAAGATTTTTTAGCAATAAATTCAACAACTTCAATGAAATAGATAGGTTTCCCGAAACATACAAATTAACAAAAATGACTCAAGAAGAAACAAGAAATCTGAGTATCCCCATATCTATTAAAGAAAATAAATTTGTGATTTAAAACCTTCTAACAAAGAAACCTCCAGACCCAAATATCTTTACTGATAAATTCTGTCAAGCATTTAAGGAAGAAATAATACCAATTCTAGGCAAACTATTCCAGAGAAGAGGGAAGAGAACAGTTCCCAACTCATTTTATGGACCAACACAATCTCCATACCTAAACCGTGCAAACACAGTTGCAAGAAATGAAAAGCAGAGACCAATACCCCTCGTAATACAAATGCAAAAATCTGTAACAACATTTCAGCCAATGAGATCAGGCAATGTATAAAAAGGGTGATGTATCATGGACTAGGTGTTTGAATACTTAACATTTGAGATTCAGTTATTATATTTTACCATATTAACAGATTAAAGGAGAAAATCTGTATGATTTTTCTCAACAGGTACAGAAAAAGCATTGGACAGACCATCAACTTCTTACAAAGTTAAGCATTCACAGACTCAGCAATTTCATCCTTAGGTGTTACATAAGAGAAATTAAAACATGTCTACACAAAGACTAGTATGCAAATGTTCACAGTAATTTTATTCATACTAATCAAAACGTGGAAACAATTCAAATGTCTGCTAACAAGGGAACGGGTAAGCAGTAGTGTATCCATACCATTGAAAACTACTCAGCAATAATAAAAACGGCCTATGATACATACAGAACATGGATGAACCTCCACATTTTTTATGCTAAGTGAAAGCAGTGAGACATAAAAGGATACATACTATATGATTTCATCTATATGAAATTATAAAAACAAATTTGATCTATTGTGATGGATCAGTGGATGCCTAGGACCAAGGGTGGGTGAAAAATTGAGAAGGACACAGGGAACGTTTCAGTATGATGGAAATGTTCTATATATTGATTGTGATACTGGTATATAAATGCCGAAGGTCACCAAATGCGCCCATAAAACAGGTGCATTTTAATATGTGTTATGCTTCAATAAAATCAAATTTTTTCCCAAAAGCACATTCATAAGGCTTTTCATTGGGAAAAAAAGGAACTGCCCTCAGAGAGTCTTACAGTTGGTGAGTGTCAGTTTAAACCAGACCATGGAATGTTCTAGCGGCACTGATGAGGTCAGAGAAGCCCAGTGGCAGTTTGAATCCTAACAGTCATAACCGTGCAACGGGCACAGACAGGCTCACCTTGCCAGCTCAGTGGACATGTGACAGTCTCACAGCTCTGACGGCTTCGATTTACACTTTTGAACCCGGCTCATTCCCACTGGTTCACTCCCAGAGACGCAAGGTCAGCCTGGCCTCATGGACAAGGGCATCAAGTCTCCAGTGACATTTCTAGAACCCCCATCCCCACCTGGGTGCTTACGCTGGCCCTGCGGCAATGAGGGATAAAAGGAGGAGAATCCAGAGGTAAGGAGAACACGGCTTTGGGAGCTGAGAGTTGAGCCTGCTGGCCAAAAGCCAGCTAGACCAGACAGCGTCTCTTCCAGTGAGGGGACAGAAGTGAGAACCAGGGTGTTCTTCCTGCCACAACATGGGTACAGGACAGGCTAGGGGATGGTGAGGTTTATTTTCGCAGGTCTCAGCCATGCCTGGAAGAGAAATTACAGGAAAGTACATGTGCAAGACGCTTTCAAACTCCAAGCCCAAGAAGTATCTTTACCTAGATCTTACACTCTTCCTAGGTAACCTCAGTAACTATCCAACCCCTTGCAATGCCATCAACCCCTCTCTCCAGTGGGGGGTCGTGGGCCACAGGTGCTCAAGCCCTGATTACTATGGACTTCATCTGTATAGGTTTTGCTCACCATGATGTCACCAGCATAATATGGCAACTCAAACTTGCACAGCCATAAGGGATGGTCAGGCCACCTATCCTTAGCTGAGCCCCCTGAGTAATATTCTACCACTTTACTTCACTTCTGTGGTCACGAGAAAGCCAAAATTTTACAGCCTTCTCACCAAGCACATTTCATATACTTACTACTAAAACCTAACAAATGTCTGTATTGTGAGACTATAGATTTATCTTAGGATGGAGACTATTCTTCAAAGAAGGTCAATAATGGCTAGTACTTATTAAGCACTTCCATTGTCCCAGAAACTGGGCTAAGTGCGTGACATGCACGATGTCACTAAATCTCCACAACATTCCATGAGGTGGGTACCATCACCCCCAGTTCACAGAGAAGCAAACTGGGGCTTTTTGAGTCACTCGCCCAACTAGTAAATAAAAGAGGACGATTTGAACCCAGGCCCGCCTATTCCTCTAGTTATGGTTCCCACCACCACCGTGCCATCCCTGGTTTTAAAGCCCCAGGGAAACTTTTAGCCCCTGTGCTGTGGGTACAACTTTTGGGTGACTGAGACGCATGCCTGCTATTAGTGCACAGTCAGACAGGTGTCCTCCTCTGCGTTGACAATGTAACCCTACACTTCAGGTTCAAGAGGAGTTTCAAGAAAACAGCTTAGCCTGGTAGGAAGTTACTGCCAGAGAGAAGTGAGTCCTTCGGTGGAAACACATGGTCATTCTTTATCTTTATCATTCTTTATCAGGGCTTTGGTTTCCTGATGGATGGCGGTGGTAATTCTGTTTGACAGGTGATGCAATTGTCTGGGCTTTGGTCCTGATGGCATCGCCTGGGTTCAGTGTCTGGAGGGTCTCTGAGGGTCTCATAGGGCAGAAGGGGACTCATAGTCTTCTGCCCCAACTTTCCTAACCATGCTCGGGTTCCCCTGCTCCCCACTGTAAATCTTGGAGCTGTCACTGGCGTGCTTATATGAGCACGTGGGAGAAAAGTACTAAGCTCTTTCCTGAGAAGACCCCGCACCCAATCTTCAGGCTTCCAGCACACATCCATGAGGCCAGATTTGGTGGGAGCAGGGAGTGGGTAGTGGAGGAACAGGATTTTATTACAGCAAGACTCGTGGGTGCTTCCTTATTCAGAACCAGAAGTCCCTCTGAATAGTGTAGGGTCAAAAGGCAAGCACCGAGGAAATCCAAGGAAGGAGAGATGATGTGAGCTTCGGGCAGTGGAAAAGGCTTCAGAAGCAGACAGCCATTAGCAAAGGGGCAGAGTTCAGAGTTCAGAAGGACATTCCTGGCAGAGAACAGATGAAAGGTTAAAGGCTCAGTCCCACAAAACTTCCCTCCTCCCCCAGTTCAGATCCTGTGCTCCTGACTGGACGGTTGTAGGTAACAGGGTTCCATGGTTCCTTCGTCAGGTTCAGTTAATTTGCTAAAGCGGCTCACAGAATTCAGAGAAATATTTTATTTACTAGGTGAACTGCCTATTATAACAAGGCCTAGCTCAGGAACAGTCAGAAGGGCAAAGAGACAAGGCACGAGGCCTCCAATCCCTCTCCCCTCCCTGCAGGTAGCGGGGGGTGGGGAACCTGAAAGTTTTAACCCTCTAATCACATGGTTGATTCTCCTGGCAACTGGCCCCCAACCTCAGAAGCTTTTCAAAGGTTACTTCATTAACTTACGGGGGACAGCTTTGTTACTGTTGCCACTTAGGAAACTCCAAGTGCGTTTATAAATAGTTTATTTTTTATTATATTCTTTCCATCGTCCTTTATCCCCCTTCCACCCCTTCCACCTTCGCCCACCACCCTCTCCCTGCCACACAGTCACCACACGGTTGCCCATGACCAAGAGCTTTTTTTTCTTAGGATCCCTGTGCCAGAAACAGGAACAGAGTCAAAATCAAATATATACTTCCTGCTATAAATGGCAGCATCATGGGAGGTAAGTGACATCAGTGTGTCACTCAGTCACCAGGTCCTAAAGCAGAATCCCACACAGTTCCCACTGCAGATGATGGAGCTGGAGTTGACACAAAACTTAACAGAACACTGAGCTATGACATCTTGTCCTTAACCCCGCAACTTGCCTTGATAAACCAGGCTGGAAGTTTGCTTTCAGATTCAGAGCAAAAGGCAGGAGAACGAGAGCTGGCCTCATACTCTTCATAGGTTGCGTGCTTCCCTGTACCTACCCTTTTACCCCCTTCCTAGACTAGTACCCTCCCCAATGCCACAGGGGGCCTTCAGACCAAAGGAGAGTGCCCTGCGGCTAATGTGTCCTTCCTGCCCTGCAAATGATATTGCGAGCCTGGGACACAGGGACCTTTCCACAGCCTATGGTGTCACATCTCCTGTCCCTCAAGCAAGGCTCGCTGGACAAGGACTGCCACTCCACCCGCTCTTGCCTGCCCCCCCACCCCCCTACCTAGGGTCTCATTAGAGTTTGCCAAAGCCTTGAACACTGTAGGACTTGGTCCTGCCTCCCCAGAACTGAGCAACCTAAGATTGCCGCCTCCCCGGAAAGTCCCCAAACCCCCGGGACGCTCTTCCCATTAGGAACCCTTGAATAGCAGAGATGCAGAAGCCCATTAATGTAGAACTTCCCAAGCAGGAGCCCGTTTCTCAGAAGGACTCGGGAGGATTCCTACCTCCAGCTCCAAGGGCTTCCTACTTTACCTGGAAGTTTCTGGCAGCTCCTCCAGCTTGACCTAAGGTGGTGGATTCTCAGGATTGTGACTGAACTATTTGAACCTTTTGTTTAGTGTTTACAATTCTGACTAGGGCTCTGAGAATAAGAATGAGTCTCTACTGGGCACTTCTCCCTGCAGGCCCACTTTGACTCGCTTCCCTGGGTGATGTCATTTAACGCTCCCAGAAAGGCTGAGAGGCTGGTACCATTAGCCCCAGTTTAGATAAGAGGAAACTGAAGTGGTAAAGAGGTAAAGCTGATTTTCTGAGTTCACAGGACTAGGAAGTAGGGGGACAAGATTCTCTGTCTCATTCTGGAGCTCAAACTCCTAATTCCTCTGCCCTGGTGCCGGGCTGTCCAATACGGTATTTGCTGGCCACTACGGTAGCTCCTTAGGTTTAAGTTTAAATTAAGTGGAATCAAGTGAAATTAAAAATCCACTTCCTTGGTTGTCATTGTCACATTCCAAATGCTCAATTGCCACACGTGCTTAGGGGGTAACTTATCACAGAGGGCAAATATGGAACCCTTCCACCCTCATGGCGTGTTCTCTTAAAGAGCCTGTCGTCTGATGCTTCTCGTTTATACATCTGGACAAGGAGCAAAGTCGCGGCCTCTCTATTCACTTAAATAGCTCCAAACGCTTCTTCAGGAAAGCGTGACCCTGACTTGCCTGTCTTTTCTCGCCGCCAGCTGTCTCCAGCCTCCAGGAGTTGGGCAGGAACCCTCGCCACTGAAACACAGGAGAAATATTCTGAGAACTGAGGACGAAGAATGCTCGTCTGGCTTCCACGCACCTGCTCCAGCGACTCTTCAGGAGGACGTCCGAGAGTGAGGTCCCCCGTCGTGACCCCAGGCAAAGGAGCTTCTCTCGGCCTCAGCCGGGACATTTCTGAAGTCTCTCAGGAATCAGAGTGTCCTCCTGACGCCCAAGCTCTGTTATGGCCAATTGTCCCTAGAAACAAGGAGTCTATTGCCTAGCTCCTGCGGGGTTAGAGGCCGAGGAAAGCCCAGTTTGCATAAAGCCTTGGGTTCCTCTTAGCTGCTCTACACTCAGAGCTTACATCCGGAAAAGCGACCTTATTCTCTGCTTAGCTTCCTGGTGGTTTCTTTCTACAAATAAACTGTGCTGAGAGAATATGCCCAGGACCCGGGACCCTGCATGTAGGCTGGGCCCCCTCTACCTGCAAAGTCACATTCCCTAGGATGTCCTGGTCCCTTCTCCCCACTTGTCTCCCGCTCTCAGGACCCAGCATGGCCGCTGGGCCCTGCTCCCTGGCTTCCGCCTCGGCAGGCTCCGCCCCAATTCACCTCCTGTTAATTTCTGGCCCAAAGGCAGCCTCCCGCCACTGTATTTTTTTTCCTGTGACCTGCGCTTCCTGTTCAGTTTGCTCCTCTGTGACCCACCCCCCAACTCCACGCGGATGAGAAGGGGGGTGCAGGTTCTGCCGTCTGACTGCATGCCGGCTGACGCATGAGGAAGCCGAAGTCAAGATGCCAGAGCCTTCCTAAAGCCATGCTGAGGGTGCGTTCCAGGCCACGGGCGGCGGTGGCCTGCTGGGTGGGGCATCCTGGCCATGAGCTCTTCTCTTCCTTGGGTGAGTCTCTACCAGAAAAAGAGGCCCTGTCCTCTCCCCCAGGTTTGCTCCTCGGCGTCGGTCTCAGCCTCGGACAGGAGGCTCCCGATGGACACATCTTCCCTACAGTAAGCTCCTCAGGAAAGGCACCTTTCCTCGTGACTCTGTCTCTCGCCCCTCAGTCAGGGGGCTGGTGCCTGCCTTGTCATTTGCGCCTGCAAGTAGTGGGCATTAAGGACCCCTTTCCTGTTCGATGGTACACAGAAAGAGGACAAAGGCTTGGGGGAGGGAGGGCGGGCTGAGGACAGCGTAGGGAAGGAAAGGTTAACTGGAAGAAAAAGTGTTCACAAAACACTTGTGGCAAGAGCCACTGTCCATCGATATTCATAACTGTTCTGTTAACTATGGCAAGAGCCCACACAAACCGATAAGAGAAATTTCACTGAAATTGTTGAAAAACGGGCAGAATTTGCAAAAAAAAAAATATGAGTCACACATACACACACACAGACACAAACATGCACACAAGGTAATTGAAAATATCTAAGTGGGTGTATAGTCAATGGCACTGATAGCTGGGAGCATAAAATCCAAGTAACTGTGAGAGGCCGGTTCTCACCCATTAGACTGGCAACAGTTAAAAACAGTGATCACTCCCGGTGCTCACTGTTGACCTACCAGGACGTCCCAGGCAGGACATTTGGTCGAGAGCTATGAGGGCTGGAACGAGATCCCACTGGCACAATTTCTGTACTTTGTATAGGTGCGGGCTGCAGAAACACGAGGCACGTGGGTCAGAGAAAAGACTTACTGATCGACTGAATGAAATCAACGGGCAGAGTAAATTGGCAGAGTGAAGCCCCGACACACAGGCAGGGCTGCGAGGGCCCATAGGAACGCTCGTCTGAGAGCTGGGGAAGGTTCACTCCACAGGCAGGAGAGGAGGAAAAGGATTTCCTCCATTTGTATGGAGGAGAAAGGCAGGCACCCCCCTCCTCTCTGGAAAGGAGAGAGAAAATCCTTTGCTCCTTGGAGAAGGAAGGGATGGGAAGGGTCCTGGAATCTCACTTTAACCTTCTGGGACATAAGGGCATCGCTCCGAGGGCCAGTAAAGCCCCAGTGTCTCAGGCTTTTACAACCAAGAGACATCTCAAAGGTAGCGCCACAGTATTCCTGGCACTGTGGAAGCTTAACCTGGGGATCTAGTCCAGGTTATAATCGTTTGTCCCTCCTGGGAAGATCTAGAGAAGTTTTATCACCCTTTTGGATTAGAGGGATAAACAAATGGCTGTAGATCTAATTCTCAAAGGACTTGAGAAAGTGAAACGTGCCCCGAGGAGGGAAGGCAGACATCTCTGTCTTATGCCATGCGCCTTCCTCTGAGAGGCCAGGGCTCTCCACAGGCACTCTGGGAAATCCAGGGAAGGTCTGTGTGCCCACCGCGTTGCAGAGGGAGAGGCACATACTTGGGCTTTGCTGATAGAACTGGGAATTGCTACACAGCTCTTTGGGGAAGGGATCTGGCAAACCTATTCTGACCACACAAAACTTAATACTCCAGAAATTCCACTTTATGAAATGTAAAAAATAGAAATGAAGTTGGGGGGGGGTGTCCAAAGAATATATGTATAAGAATGTAAATTGCTGGTTTGATAGAAAAGACAACAAACAGAAAATAATCAAAATGCCTATCAGTAAGAAATGTAGTATAAATTGCTGAAACAGTTATACCATGAGGTATTATGCTGGGTGCTTTTTAATGTTTACTCTATGAGGGGAGGGAACCCCAAAAACCTGGAATTTATTTTTAAAATTGTGTATGTATTCTTACACGTTTAAAGTCCAGTCACCTTCAAAGGACTCCCCTATCACGAGGTGCAATGCACCTATCAAGACCTTTTATTCCGCTGCTCACAACAGGTTTTGAACTCGTCAATTTTGATGCTGTTCAGTGCTTCTGCCATTTTTTGTTTCACTTCTTCCACATTAGCAAAAAGTTTCCATTTGAGGACTTTTTCATCTGGGGGGGAAAACAATAGCTTGGGGTGAGGTTGGGTGAATGGGGGAGGGTGGGACATGGGGATCAAGCCATTTTTGGTCCAAAACTGCGGAACACTGAACACAGTGTGGGCAGGTGCACTCGTAACTCACGCATCGTGAAATAGGCAAATATGTTGAAAAAAAGTAACTGAAGCTGAACACAGTTTCTCAGAATGCCAGGTGGTACACTGGCACAAATGAGTCCCTAGGACACTCACCTAGCAGGGGAAGCCTGTACTACAAGGGGCCCACCCTCAAGAAGGTAATTCTGGGTTTTTGGAGGTCCCCTCTGATATGTCTTGACCTGGAAGAATTTCCTTTATATACGCAAGTGAGAAAGACAGAATGTAAGAGAGACATAAAGTATCTATTTTACAAAACAATGAAAAAACTTAAATATTACATACACCATATATGTACATGATATGGACCATAGAGAAAGATATGGGAGAGCAGACTTTTAATATTCATTGCCTTCGGGAGAGTAGCGGTGGGAAAGGAAAGAGGAAGGTAAGATTTCAATGCAGCAAAAAAAAAAAAAATATGCATAGCTCAATATCCAAGGAAAATTTAGGACATAGAATTTCCGTCGTGATATTACTAAAGTATATACAAATTGAACCTGTGCCTGGACAAGGACTAGAAAAGGTTATCGACAAATGAAAATGTCTTCTCAGAATTATTTATTCACTCAGCAAACATATTGAATGTCTACTCTGTGCCAGGCACTGTTCTCGTCTCTGGAGAGGAAACAATAGTAGGTAATAAACTAACTCAGGGAGCTTATTCTCGGGTGAGGGAAATAGATACTGACTTATGATCAAAATGAATTCAACAGGAAAGGTCAGGTAGCGATCATCGCTGTGACGGAAAATTAAACATAAGGACCGGAGCGATGGGGCTGCTGTTTTAAACGGGGCGTCGAGGGAAGGCCTCCCTCTAGAGAAGCAACCCCTGAGTGGGGACCTGAGCAAAGCAGGGAGACATATGCTGGCTCCCCCTGTCCCCAGCTCAAGCCTCATTGGGCTCTCAGCCCCACCTCTCGTGGCCTGTTTTCTGTCCAGAGCATTCCAACTATCGGATCCCAAAGCCAAACCCAGCTCTCTCCCCTGTGGTCTAACTACCATGGGGCAGAGGCAGTGAGCACATACCTGCCTTTCTCCCGGAAACACAATGTTATCTGTAAAATAAAATTGCTCTGCAGGCAGTAAGATGTCAGAGTGAAACGTAAACAATCTGCAGTCAAGGACTTTAGATTCAACCCCTGGTTCTCCTTCTTACTAGTCGCATGACCTTGAGCAAAGTATTTAACCTTCTCTGTGAACTTATCAGTGTAATGGGGGGGGGGGGCGGTAATCTCTCTATTCCCACAGAGAGAAGAAAGTTTAAAGATTTAAACCATGCCTGGTACATAATAAAAATCTAAAAAATATGAGCTCTTGTTATCATCTCTGTCACTAAATAGTACTATTGCTGTAGCTATTAACTAAAGGTCTGGCCCTTTCTTACAGTGTCGACTCACACTGAACTTGTAAAATGTTGAGGGTCTGGCTTAAAACTTACAAGAGGTGAAGATGGTAAGGGGTAATGGGACAGGATTGCTTTTCAATCCTGTGGTCTGAGCAGGCCTCCCTGAGGAGGCAACATCCGAGTGGAACAAAGGAGGCAGACAATATTTTCATTATTAGGGAAATGAGCTTACGTGAAGCAATGTGTACCCAATTGGAAGGTGCTTTGGGGTTTACTCTGAACCACCAACTCAATGAAAAAATTATTGACATCTGGAATATTTGTCACACAACAAATAAAATTGATTTCTGTTCATGTCCTCTCTTAATCTTGTGTCAAAAATAACAGGTTGCGATCATTTTTGTATTATTGAAATATATGATCTTATTACAACACATTGGCTCATAATCAAACTTTTTTTTTTATAATGTCAGGTTTTCTAAACAAAAATCTCTGAAAGTTTTGGCACAGTCCTGTCACAGAAAAATGATTCTCTGTTTACTATTATGGTCACCCATTAACATTTTAAAACAAAGTTATGAAAAATTCATTTTTAGATTTTTTTAAAAGCATAACTCATGGTTTGAAGAATTCCCAAAAATTCCAAGAAACTCCTAATTTTCTTAAACCCCTACGATAAATATCTACCAGGAATTTGGAAATGTTACTTTCTAGAGGGAGGAAACGGATAATAACATATGGGGAAAACTGAACAGGCACGAAAATGTCAGGCGGCGTTGAGAGCTATAAATTAAAACCAGGATACAAGGCTGGACTGAGACAGGGCGGCTGTTTTAAATAGGGCGGTCAGTGGGGGGCCAACAGGCAGGCTGACAAAGACAAGAAAGTGCAGGACAGCTAGGGAGGCCTTGAGCAATCCAAAAGGGGGGAATGACGATGGCCCTTGGCCCCCAGAGGAGGGCCTGACGACACCCATGTCTGGGGCTTTGCTGCGAGGGGGCACCCATGTCTGGGGGGTTGCTGCGAGGGGGCACCAGGACCTGCACCTGTAGAGGGAGGGAAGCAGAAGTGGCCCGAGCACAATTAGAAATGACAAGGAGCAGGGCGTGGCTGTAGCATAGGAGAGTGGTAGGCTGCCCTCGCCACCGAGGGAAAACTGGGACAGGTGCAGGATGCATAGCATGCCTGGGAGTTCAGCTTACAGGAAACCACGGTCAAATCCTGGCTCTGACCTGGTTAATTCTGTGGAAGATGCCGCGCACCATGGCAGCATGGCTGAGGGAATGAAATCTCCCTTCCCCAATTCCCCACCAGGATTGCAGCAAAGACCAGAGCAGGACACGTCCTAATGTCCAAATTTTCCTGCCTTTGCCTGCACACTTTAGAGTCAGCTTTTTCGTCCAGGCAGCATTGACAGAGACCCTGGTTGCCTATCCCAATAGCCATTTCCTGCCTCTTGCTTAGTAACAGAGCTCCCGGCTTCAGCAAAGCACAAAACTCCTTGAAATAAAAACCTTACTAACCAGACTTGCTCATGAGTAGAGCTAAGTTCCAACATGAGATGTAAATAAAAGTGTTGTGGGAGCGACCTGGAAGTCTGAAAACACCGCTGAACCACGCCTTCACCCTCTTACTTCCTTCATCTCTTCCTGCTTCCTGTTAAAAAGGATACTGGTGTGATAGAATGTGAGCCCCATCGCCTTGGACCAACAAGATGGTGGAGAAACGAAGAGCAAGCCTGGGTTCGCACTGATTGCAGGCCTGCCCTTCCAGCCTTAGCCTCTTACCTCTGACCTTTGCTTAAAGGATAAATAATCTATCACATAGTTAGGTAGCTGTCACTTTGAGTTTTCCATCATTTGCAGCCAAAGTCCTAGATAGGGAAAGGATATGCTATTTTTTGGTTCTGTTTTTGTTTTGTAAATATGTTCACATTCCAATGTTGCTGCCCTTGGAGAAGAACAGTTCGTTCCAGTAAACCGAACGTTGAGAGGAGGCCAGAGCCCTCCCTGGAATCGGGTGTGCCAGGCGCACCTGGTAAGGTGTACCAACCAGAGCCACCCACAGCACTCCCACATTCTCAGTCCAACTGGTTGTGTCTCCTTTGCTGTGGTTTATTGATTTCACAAGACTTTTTTGCCTTTGGGGAAAATGTTTAGGCAGGATTGGCTTGAGAATTATGGTTACCCTTTTATGCATTCACTGTTCAGTGAGCACCTCCTCTCAACTGAACACGGCTATGATGGGGTGTCCCCATCATAGCCGTGTTTAGAGCAGAAAGCAATGGATCTGCTGTGTTCTGTGCAGATCAGACCACTTGAGGAACAGTGGATTCCATTGGGGGTAGTGGGTCATGTTACTGGCAAACTCAAGCACATCCAGAGGGAACCCAGGATGGTAAATGTCTGGGCCACACCCCTATCTCACAGTTTCCAAAACTTAAGGCCTAAAGGTAAGGGCAATTCAGGGTATGGGAGATGTCTTATTTTGATCTAACTAGAATCTTTTACCTCCTTTTTCTAGTAACTAATTACCCTGCTTTGTAGAAAAGCTGCTCCTTGCGCATTCCTTGTGATTCTGGAAGGGCTCTCAGTTGTAGTACTGTGACCTCCAGCAGACCAATCAAAGCCCTTCCCTGGGACTTTAGCCTTTTTCCCTTTGGCTTGTGAGTTAAAGGCTGTGTTTCAGAGATGGCGGCACTCATATTCCCAGCCATTTGGAAGAACTTGAACTAATTAATCAAACACACAAATAGAAGACAAGCTGAGAAGTGCAGAGATGGATGTAACTGGAGCCAAGACAGTCATGCACCACTAAATGACAGGGATACATTGTGAGAATTTCTCTGTTAGTCGGTTTCATTGTGCAAACATCACAGTGCACTTACACTTACATCAAGCACAAGAGCAATGAGGCAATCAAGAGACAAGGTAAACAGACGTACGACGCTGCTGCTGGCCTGAGGTGGCACACTGGCGTACAGCGAACTTTCGTAAGTAGCAAGAGTACACTCTAAAATAACAACAAAAAGTAGAGTAAATGTATATACTATATATTTAATATATTTTATATACAATGATATATATTATTACATTATATATAGTAATATATATAAACTGGTAACATAATTGTTTATTACCATTATCAACTATTATGCACTGTACATAATTGTATGTGCTGTACTTTTATACCACAGTCAGAACATTAAGTCTGTCCATATCAGCATTACCACAGAATACAAAATATCTTATACTATGACATGAAGACAACTACGACATTACTAGCAATAGAAATCTTCAGCTCCATTATGTTATGGGACCATCATCATCTATGTGGTTCTTCATTAACCAAAACTTTGTTATGTGGTACATGACTATAGAGGAAAAAGACATGCCCTCAAACTTATCAAAGTCTTGGATTGGAAAAGTCACTCTTGCAGCCAACCAGCCAGAAAGCCATCATCCATCCATCATCCATCCATCCATCCACTCATCCAACAATGAATGAATCCATCTGTTCACCCAACCATCCATGTAGCCATTCAATAAACATCTATCTTTGCTCTGCTCTGGAACTTGTGCTAAGTGCTGTGTCTATAAACACAGGAGAACTTGGGCCTCACTTTTAACCTGAGAAAATACACAGGTCTCCAGGGGGAGTAAGATAGATAATCAAAATAATACCAAAAAGTGTCAGAGGTGCTGGAACAAAAGCACATGTCTCGTTCAGTGACACCATGAAGGATAATAATAGAGCAGGATGGGGGTGTGTTTAACGTAAGTGCAGAGTAGAGGTGGTGCCTGAGCCAGAGAGGAAGGGGGTACTGGGCAGGAAAAAGGCAGATGGGGTGGAGGTGGAAAGTTATGTCAAAGAGCACCAAGGCATGAACCACCATTGGCCTTAGAGCCAGGTAAGTTGTAGAGATCATTAAAATGTAAGGTAAGACTGAGGTCAGGGGTTCACCAAAACCCTATGTAACTAGAGGACAGACCAGGGTCCATCAAAGGATTGTAATCAGGGAAGAAATCTAACCTAAATTTAAGTTTTTTTAAAAATTTTGCTAACGGTAGCATAGAGGACGGATGTGGAGGGGGCATATTTTTAAGCCTACAGCCAGGTGTACCTGCTTTTATCAGCCATATCTAATGTTTCGATGCCATGGTGAACTCAAAAGTGCTCAAAGCTCTGGAGTCAAAGGATCTCCACCGAGGTCCGCGCTCTCTCAATTTCTGGCCATGAGATATCAAGCAGTTCAGTTAACTACTTTGAGCCTCAATTTCCTTGTCTGTGAAATGGGGATAATAACCCACTGTGCGAGGTTATTACAAGGATTGAACAAAAGAAATTGTGTGACAGCATCTAGTAAACTTCATATAACCAAACAAATGCACAGATTTGTTGTTTTGTCGTGAAGGGTATGTTTATCAAGGTATTATCAAGTAAAATTTAGAGCGATATTTCACGTGTGATGTATAACACGGCATTTGGAGATAAGAGCGGGTTTTCTGATGTGACAAGATGGACTGGATAGAGAAGGCCGGGCAGTAAATTTGAAGCGGGCCCAGGTGACAGGCAATCATTGGGTTACAGGAAGGACTGGACATACAAGTCCAAACCAGGAGATCAGAAAAAGAGAAGGCAGGAGCAGACAGCAAGCGCCACAAGCCGAGGTCCAAACCAACCACGAGGCCCAGGCGCCCATCGAGGCAGAAAGAGGCGATCGGCCATGATCCAAGCGGAAACCACAGGGCAGAGATCTAAGCCACCAGGGTAGGTGGCATGAAAGAGAGTTTGACAGCTGCTTCTACAAAGACTTGGGCTTGTTCATTCAACAAACATATATCTAGTACCAACTACATTTTAGGGTCTAGGAATACAAAATTAAATGAGCTACCAATCCAAAGGGGAAGACAGATAATGCTAGTACAACCTGATAAGAGAAACCACAGAGGGAAATGTGGAGTATCTTTGGAGCAACAGGAGGGGCATGTGATCCCGGCTAAGTTGCGTCAGGGACAATTCTGGAAAATGTAATGCCGGAGCGGGGTCTTAAAAGAGGAATCGGGGTTAGCCAGGTGAACCAGATGCAGATGGAGCGCGAGGGCACTCTAGGCGGCGGGAACAGTGTGATCAACCGCGGGGAAGCGAGAAGCAGGAACTGTACGCAGCCTACGTGCGGTGCCATAAATCAGGGATGACAGGCAGGGTGGGGCAGCTGCAGGTGACGGGAGAGGAGGCTGGAGAGGTTGATGAGAAAGCTCCCTGGGCCAGGCTAGGAAAGCTGGGACTTCATCCTGAAGGCCATAGAGAACCATGGAAACAGGCGATTGATGGAACAAGAAGAGGGTTACTGAAAACCAAGTTGTTATGGCTGAGGGGACAAAGCAAGGGACTTGGGTACGGAGGAGGTGGTGGACCAGGAAGATACTAAGGAACAAGGCAGGAAGCTGCATTAGGACTCTCCAAAGAAACAGAATATATATATTAAGAAATTGGCTCCAGAGAAATAATATATATTTAAAATTTTATAAGGAATTGGCTTACATAATTATGGAAGCTGAGGAGTCCCAGACCTGCAGTTGACAAGCTAGAGACCCAGGGGGGCTGATGGCATTATTCCCGTTCGAGTGTGAAGACCTGAAAACCAGGACAACCCATGGTGCCACTTCCAGTTCAGGTCTGAGTTCAAAAGCAGAAGGAGACCTGTGTCCCAGCTCAATGACAAGCAAAGACAGTGAACTCTCCCCTTACTTCACAATTTGTTCTATCAGGCCTTCAGTGGATTGGATGAGGCCATCCACATTGAGGGGGGGACGATGTGCTCCGCCAAGTTTACCCATTCAGATATTTAAACTCACTCAAAAACACCCTCACAGACACACCCAGAGTAATGTTTAACCAAATAGCTGGGCACCCCGTGGCCCAATCACAATGACACATAAAAATTAACTACCACAGAAGCACTGCCAGAATTGAGGTTGCACAACCGAGCAGCTCCCGCTGCTGACGGACTTGAGTGCTGACCCTCTGCGCTGATACTTGGAGCGAGGCCCAGTGGGAAGAGGCCCAGGGCCTGCAGAGGGAGCCTGGAGTCAGGGGTGGGAAACCAAGCTATTATGCGATTAAGACATAAATCTACGTTTGTCAACAGAGAAAGAGGTCCACTAAACATTGTCATGTGAAAAAAGGA
The DNA here is from genome assembly GCA_004026545.1 of Mormoops blainvillei. Classification (NCBI taxonomy): domain Eukaryota; kingdom Metazoa; phylum Chordata; class Mammalia; order Chiroptera; family Mormoopidae; genus Mormoops; species Mormoops blainvillei. The sequence goes on along the minus strand of PVJD01005505.1, from coordinate 13,990 downwards.
TTAAAAGGTAGCATTGCACAACATGTGGGAAATGACTTCATTTAAAAGGGTGTTGTATGTGGGTACGTGTGGGTGGATGCACACACACACACACACACACACACACACACACAGGGGAAAGTCTGGAAGAACAAACACAAGTATGTTAACTGCAGATTTCCTCTGGGTGTTGGAATTCCAAGTGACTTCCACTGTCTTCGTTACAGCTTTCTGAATGATCTTTTTTTTTTTTTTAAGTTTCACAACTACCATGCATTACCTTCGTAATCAGAAAAAAATCAATAATGCTATTTCCATTTTGAAAAAAAAGAACATATTTAAAACTCCAAACGAGAATCTGACCAAGTCACCCTCGGCTTTCTCCCTTGGGTGGTTCCTCCCCGATCAAGCCCTTCGACGTAGCTCACAGGGCCTTCCAGGCCACAGTTCCCACTGTGGGAGCATCGGCCAGTTGCTGGCTGGGGACCACTGTTCTAATAGAAGAGCCTCGCCACCGCACACTCCAGGCAGCAGGAACAGAGCGATCAATGGCAGGGAAGTAAGAGGCAGGACATGTATGCCTGTGCCCTAAATCAGGGACGACAGGCAGGGCGGGGCAGCTGCAAGTGACGGGTGAGCGGGCAAACTGAGCCAGCACATTGCTGTTTGCCCCTGTGGGTCCTTCGTTCCCACTCTCCCCTTTCCCTGCGAGTTCTTTTCTCCTCTTCCTAATGAAGGATTATTCTCCACAAGACTCAGTCCAGGCACCTCTTCTCCCAGAAGCCATACCTAGGTCTCCCCAGCCTGACTTTAGTGTAACCGCTTCAGCCTTCTATTTCGGCCCGATGCACATCTCTGCCATGGCACCTCCACACTGCATTGTGGTTGTCTGTGGGACGTGAGCGTGTCTGTCTTTCTCCACCATGGGAAGGTGACCTCTTTCCTCTGTCTCTCTCCAGGGCTTTGGTCCATGGTCATACATAAAACCTTTTGGCTGACTAAATGGATTTTTTTGAGTGGTCTGTAAGAACTGGGATCCAGGTTGTATTTTATCATGACTGTTCACAGGGGGCCAGTGAAGATTTAGAAAGGGAAGATGTTAATACTCTAATCCACAATAGTAACCCTCCTCTCCTCTTTTTCTTCTCCTGTTTTGCCTCCTGCTTTCCTTTCCTCTTCCATCTCCCAAGCCTACGCACACCTCCTTCCTTTTCTTTCTAGACTCTTTCGCAAATTTTGGAGCACAGAAGAATTGCCTGGGAAGCTACTAAATGCAGATTCCCAGGCCCTGGTCACAGTCTAGATTTCTTAGGTCAGGAGTAAGATCCAAGAACCTGCATTTTTTTTTCATTTGTAAGGCAAACTCTTGAATCATCCATTCAATTACTCTGTAAACTTTTATTTTTTAATTTTATTTTTTAAATTGTGGTTGATGTTCAATGTTATTTTATATTAGTTTTAGGTATATAGCATGGTGGTTAGACATTTGTATAATTTACGAAACGATCCCCCCAATAAGTCTAGTAGTCACCTGGCACCATACATAGTTGTTACAATGTAATTGCCTGTATTCCCTATGCTGTCTTTACATCCCTGTGACTGTTTTGTTACTGCCAATTTGTACATCTTAATCCCTTCACTCTTTCACTTTTAATTCTTTGATCCTTCTGGAATTAATTTTGTCCCCTAAACTCCCTCCCCTCTGTCAACCATCAGTTTGTTCTCTGTATCTATGAGTCTGTTTCTGTTTCATTTGTTTATTTTGTTCTCTAGGTTCCACATATAAGTGAAACCATATGGCATTTGTCTTTCTCTGTCTGACTTATTTCACAGAGCCTAATACCCTCTAGGTCCATCCGTTTTATTGCAAATGGTAAGATTTCCAAAACCTGCACCTGAACAAGTTACCAGAGGATTTTGATTCCACTTCGAAAAACACTAACTTACAAAATGTAGGGTTTTCCATTTTCCTTGTCTGCCGACATTCGCTGAGGGAGATGTGAATGGGTGTCACCTACAGCATTCTCCATCTCCCACTCACATTTCCCGATGCTACAAACTCAAATCTATCTCATTGATTCAGGCTTCCCACATGTTCTGTGTGGTCTGAGGCTGGCACTGCAGCTACATAACACCTTCCCAAGCCTTCAGCGCACCTGATTCACAGGTGTGATGACTTTGCCTCATTACTTATGTAAGAACAATAATTATCGGCATCATCAAAGTCACAGTAACTGCCATTTATTAAGTTCCTACTATGTGCCAGACACTGAAAAATCCTTTACTAGCATCATCTCATTTAATACTCACAGCAATTCCAAGAGGCAGATACTATCGTGACCCCAGTATTTCAGTGAGGAAGCTGAGATTAGGGAGCTTATGCCTAAGGTCGTGAACTTGTAAGCGGTGGAGTCATTTGAACCCAGAATGACCTAACTGCAAATTCCATGGTCTTCCCACGAAGGCTCCTGATTTATTCTCTAACCAAAGATTTCCAATAATAATAATAGCAGTAATAATACTATGTTACCCTTTTCTTCAAAATTAATTCCAGAAGGCTCTGAGATTTAAAAGTAAAAGGTTGATATAGGGGGGATAAATGGTAATGGGAAAGTGCAATAAATACTTTTTTAAAAAGTAAAAAAATGAAACTTAAAAAAGTATTAGAAAAACTTCTGGTGCCCAAGAAGGTGGGTAAAACCGACTACAGCCTACCTCTCTCTAATCTCCATATACAACTAAAACTATATAAAAGGTATAAAAACAGCTAACTGAAAACTCTAAAAAGTAAACAAAAGCAGAGAGAGAAAGGGAGTGAAAACTTAGAGCAACAAGCTGTCCAGGGATAAGCTTTTCAGGGTTTCCCCCTTTTCCCTGGTGACTTAGAACTGAAGACAAGCTCAGAAAGACCTAAAATAGACATGTCTCTGCCACCAGGAGGAGGAAGGAAGGTCCAAGCGAGAAATTATCTGAAGTTCTAGAAAAATAAAGCTACTTTTGCTTGACAGATCTGAATTTTGAGTCCAAGAATTCCTCCTCACTACAAATGTTTGTTGATTGAATGAATGAATGGTGTTGGGGGTGGATCAGTGGAATTGTAATGCTGCAAGCTCTTGGTAGAGCAGTCTTGGCTATTCTCCAAAAAAGACAGTGATTACTAAAAAGAGTATCTGCTTTCTAGTTCTTGCTTGGTCACTTATTATCTGTAGTTCCTTGAGTAGGTTGCAAGGCTCTTTTGGAACTCAGTTTTATCTGTAAATTGGATACAAGGACACACCTGTCCTGCCCTCATCATAATGTTATCGTGAGGACCAAATGAGATAACCTACGCGAAGGTACTTTATATGGGATTGTAGCGAGGGCACGTGGATCACCCCATCCTGTGACTCAAAAGGCAAAAGAAAAGCAAATGAATTCAAGGATCAGAGTTCCGTGGTACCCTTCCTCCCAATCAAAATTTTCTTCCAGAGCTGGCAGGGAAGAGCAGCTCCGTTTTCCCTGGAACCACATCCATGCTAACTGAAGTCCATCGAGGACTGCATGGTCAATATTAGCAGAGCGCACTTCATTCAGAGGGCACAAAACAGATTTCTTTTCATTGTGAAACAGCCTGTCTGCTATGCAACAACAAATTAAGCCCTGGGTGACTACTCCCGTAAAACATGTCCTGTGCTCAGCACTGCTATTATGGGGCGGATAGACACGGCAGTGAATCAATTAAAACTCTGACACATTCAGTGGAGCTCGAAGACCTGTTTCACAGGTTTCCCCAGAGGAGAATAATCATGTTGCATTATAAGTTGGAATCCGATCGTGGCACGATTTCTGAGTCCAGTTCTGGGCTTTACAAGACAGATGCTAGCTTTTCTAAATCATTTTTGAAGGGCTTCTTAAAGGATTACAGCATTCAATCTTCCATCTGTCCCAACAGCATCATGGTGGAGCAAGAGGGATTATCATCGTGTGGGCGTCCTCCGGAAAACTGTAAGTTCCCTTTAAAAAAGCATTGAAAGAAAGAGTGAGAATATGGCAGTGCTTATATGTATATGAAGCGAGTGAACATTAAGCAAGAAAAATCGGAGGGCTATCACGAGTGAATTTTCTTTTTCTTTGTATAATAGGGCTCTACCATCAAAAGGGGCAGGCATTGCTTAGTCTCTATTTTAAAGGAACTTCTAGAATTTCAAGAAAAGCCTCGCCAAAAAAATGAATGAGAGAGTTAACAGTGGAATGTGAATGATGTTTGTGGTTACACTGCTTAAACTGTGCTTCCCTGCCGGCAAGTAGGAATGTTAATGATAAAAACAACGTGTTTTTCTGGGCTAATTCAGACATCTGTGTAAACCATCTTCAGTCTCAGGGCCTGAATAACTTCTGGGCCCCGACCTGAATAAATAGAAGAGGTTTCGAGATTCAGGCAGTATATTTTCAGAATGTCACCTACGAATGAGCTGCAGCAGAAATAAAGAAGTGAGGGAGACCACAGCAAGACGGGCGTCCCCAGCGGTCCTTTTGGAGGGACAGGTTATGGCCTGTCGGTGTGATAGGCATAATAGGTGTGTCAGGGAATGGTCTGGGGGACTCCGCTGACCTCAAATTCTGCAGGCTAATTCAAAGGCAAAGAACTAGAGAGCAAAGAAAACATGAGGGTAGATTGTAAATGTCATGCTTTCAAGGCATTCCAGGGTGGGTGTGGAAGGAGGGAGACAGGGAGAGAAAGGAGGGGCGGGGTGGGGGGGCGGGGAGAGAGAGAGACTGAGACTCAGAAAGTAAGGACAAGTTTAGGCCTGCCCACTGATATATTCAGCTTTTGTACAGAACAGGACATTTTCAGAGGAAATGCTGTCATGTTGCAGAAATCTGTTCAGTGAGGAAAGTGAAAATGTTTAACAGTTCCGTTCATGAAGTCAACCTGCAACACCTTTTGAGGAGGAGGAGGTGAGGAGGAGGTTGGGGATTCCCTTTTTAGCCAAGTGCACTAGTCACTGTAATTTTTCACATAGACCTTTTGTTCTTCTCTTGCTTCATTTGCATCTAAATCCTTAAACTTTCCTCCATGGCTTGAAAAAAATACTTCATTGCAGAATAATATGTACTTGTGCACGTTAATGCTTTCTTAATCTTTGTAGAACAGAGGTCTCTCAGAGCTACTGAGGGGAGCTCAAAATGTGCTGGGATCTTGAAGCCTTGGGGCCCTGACAAGGTCCTCGGGGCTGCAGGGACAGAAGCTGCCTTACGTTCTGGTTGGTGACCCACCATGCGTTCTGCCCTTGCCCTGAAGCCTCTCCCCTCAAATGCGTACCCCAGCCTCACTGGGTTTTCACCTGTGAGTTCATATAAAACAAAAGTTTCCATTACTTAAAGCAAACAAAAAACTTGACTATCGCTACATGATTCAGCCTTTTCACTTGACAGAGAGAGGAATTTAACTGCCCAAGAATCAGAATGAGTCAAAGACAAACCAGCAATAGAAGCCAGACCTATGGATAACTAGTTCTACCACACTGGTCTTCCTTTCCCTGTGTTCAGAGGAAGTGGGAGGGTCTTCTCTACTGCATTCACCCCCCCACCTCTGCTTAGTTCAATGCTCATATTCAAAGCCTTACCACATACACGACTTTCTCCTCAAAGATAAAACTGTGTATAATCTCTGTACAGCCAATCCAATTCCGCGAACATTTATTGAGACCTTCTCTGCCCAGCACTGACCCAGGTCCTGCAGATTCAGAGATGAAGGAGACACAACCGCTGCCCTCCAATATACATAGTGTGTTTTACTTAAAGGCATTTTATCCTTATACTGAGAAGAAATTCTCTTGAATACATCATATTATTGAAACACAAAAGAAAGGGGAGGAAAATAGCTTGGTGGTTCCTCAAAACATTAAACATAAAATTACTATATGTCCTAGCAATTCCACTCCTAAGTATATACCCACCCAAAATTGAAAATACGCACTCAAATAAATACATGTGCTCATATTCACCATTCACAACACCCGGAAGGTAGAAGCGACCCAAATGTCCATAAACAGGTGAAAGGGTAAACAATTGTGATGTATCCGTACGATAGTGGAATATTATTCAGAAATCAAAAGGCAAGGATTTCTAATACTACCACCACTCAGATGAACTTCAAAAAGACTATATTATATAAAAGGAGGTCACATATTATATGATTCCATTCAATGGTTCTGGATATCTGAAATATATCCATAGTGACAGAAAGCAGATTGATGGTTGCCAGGGTCCAGGGCGGGGACGGGGGGTAGTGACTGCTTAATGGGCACATGGTTTCCTTTTGGGGTAATGAAAATGTTCTGAAACTAGATACTACTGATGGCTGCACAACATTGGAATTGCGCTAAATGCCACTGAATGGTTCAGGGTAAAACGGTTGATTTTATGTTCTGTGAATACGCAGAGGGGCTCTGAAGGGGCTGTAAGAGAGCCAGGAAGCACGTTTATAGAATCAATGAGCATCAGGTCGTGCAAGCCTGAAAGGTCTTTGGACTTATCCTGGGAGAGGTGGGGTAGCTACGAGGATTTTTAAGCAGGAGAACGACTCGTTCAGAGCTATGTTTTAGGCTGGACATTTTGAGTGGAGGGCTGACGACAGTGGGGAGGGTCTGGATCTGTGGACTCTGGACACATGGACTCCGCTGGCCCAGTGAGAGATCATAAGAAATGTACCAGGATATAGAATACCCATCTGATCATGTTCAGTTAAGTCACTCGAACCATCTCCCACTGAATCTGAACCCAGAAATAATAACTGGGGTGAAAAACATCAGCCATAATTCTTTTCAAATCAAATTTTTAAACAGTGTAAGCCTGCATTTTTGCACCAGCTTTGACACCCCACAGAGTTTTTAAAGGAATATTAACCTGCTACCTCTTTCTCTGAAGATTATTCATAAAGATGTGTCTTTGAACAAATATTGAATACTTCACCAAGGAAGAAAGCCTTGGTTTCTTCTTTGAGAGCAAACTGCAGTCCGAATATAGGTTTAGAAAAGGAGCTATGATCCAAAAGTAATACATTCATTTTCTGAGTCTCCATTTGGGCCACTGATGAAAGTCAAGAAATGCTGCATGTCATAACTTTTTAAAAGTAGCCAATGGAATTACTTTGTACGGAGAATAAAAATGTGAATGAAACCAGAATGAAAATCAGAGCTGCTCCATATTCTTCTAAGTACTACATTCAAGGTAACCTATCACAACCATGCGAAACCTGTCAAACCAATCTGTAGAGGGAATTCAAAAACTCTACCTTGTAATTGGCATATCTACCGGTCAGCTCCCCTTGTCTTTCTAGAATAACCAATTGTCCTGAGGGAGCCCCTAGAACTGAGGGGTTTCCAGGACTCAGGACATTTAGTGTTAATACCAAACACTTGGGCACCTGACTTTCACCTCTGCCTGCACCAAACCCCTTCCAAAATTCCACCTGCAATGCAGGATCAGTTTCATTCAGAAAAGACAGGCAAACTTTTGCCATCCGTAAGGTGGAAAGAAAACATCTGAAGAACAAGAATGCATTTCACTCGAGTTCTCAGACTCACAGCTGCAAACCTAGGTGCCATGACAATGAGGCAGGCTGCGAGGGAGTGTTTTTCATCGGCCAGATCATTCGCTCAACAAACACCTACTGAGGCCCTCCCATTGGAGCCCTCACTTTGGCCCTCCCACCTACCAGCCTTGGGATCGAATGTTGGGATTTAGAAATGACGATGTGTGAGCCTGGCCCCAGGAGACGTCCATGGGCTAGAGGCCAAGTAGAGGAGATGTACAGCCAAATCTAACACAACGGAGTTAGTAATTAGAGCTCCCAGCTCTCACGAGCCAGACGTTTATATACATTATCTGTGATTCCTACAACTGCACCTCAAGGTAGGTATTATTACCCCCACTTTAAAACTGAAAAGCAGCCCTGGCTGGTGTGGCTCAGTGGATTGAGTGCTGACCTGAGAACCAAAGGGTCTCTGGTTCAATTCCCAGTCAGGACACAGGCCTGGGTTGTAGTCCAGGTCCCAAGAAGGGAGTGCGTGAGAGGCAATCACACATTGATGTTTCTCTCGCTCTCTTTCTCCCTCCTGCCCCCTCTCTATAAATAAATAAATAAATAATTTTAAATAAAAACTGAAGCTCAGCCCTGGCCAGTGTGGCTCAGTTGGTCGGAGCACTGTTCTGTCACGGAAAGGTTGCGCGTTATCCTTGTTAAATCGCTGGTCCGGGCGCAAGCACATGTAACCCCCACCCCCAGCCCAGATGCCAATGATTCCCGCCCCACCCCACCCCACCCGCGCCAGGTGCAGATCCCCAGTTGGGCGTGCCCACAGTAGGCAACCAATTGATGTTTCTCTCTCCCTTCCTCTCTCTAAAAGCAATGGGAAAGAAAAAGTCCTCAGATGAGGATAAACTTTTTTTAAATTGAACCTCAGAGAGGTGGAACTTGTCCAAAATCACCCAGGTGGCAGTGGCAGAGGCAGGCTGTAAGCCAAGATTTTGAACAAGGTCTGCTTGATTCCTGAAACTCTGCCTACTCTACTATTCCCAGGTCCCTTTCAGTGTGACCCAGGTTAAGATCAAGGTCATTGAGATTTCTGCACTTACTCCTACTTGTCTGAGCCTTTTATCGGAGAGCAAGTATATCTACACTCTGAATTGAGAGCAGAATTGCCAGGTTGTAAATATTCATGCAAATGACAGGGGCAGGGTGGGGTGGGAAAAAGCTGGATTTTTAACTAGCAGAAAACTGGAAACTGCTATTAGAGGTTAATTCACAATGGCATATAGAGAAGGAAATATCAGGTTTTATGACATTGGATTTGGCACTGATTTCCTTGAATAAGACACCAAAAGCATAAGCAACAAAAGAAGAAAATAGACAAATTGGACTTCATCAAAATGAAAAACCAGCAAAGTGAAAAGACGACCAACAGAATGAGGGGAACATTGGCACTTTACATCTCTGATAAGGTATTAATATTCAGAATATATAAAGAACTCCTAAAACTCAATGACAAAAAATAACAACACAATTTATAAATGAGCAAAGTATGAGAACACATTGTCTCTGAAGAAGGTATACAAATGTCCAATAAGTGCATGAAAAATTCTCAACATCATTAAACATTAGGGAAATGAAAATCAAAACTACAGTGGGATACCACTTCACATTTATTAGGATGGCTATCATCCCAAAAAAAAAGAAGAAGAAGAAGAAAGAAACTATCAAGTATTGGCAAGGATGTGGAGAAACTGGAACCTCTGAGGACTGTTGGAAATGTAAAATAGTGCAGCCACTATGGAGAAGAGTACGGTATGGCAGATCCTGAAAAACCTGAAAACAGAACTATCTTAGGACCCAGAAATTCCAATTCTGGCTGCATACCTAAAAGAATTAAAAGCAGGAAAAGGAAGAAATATTTACATACACATTTATAGCAAGATTATTCACAAGAACCAGGAAATGGAAGCAGCCCAAGGGTCCCTTGAAGGATGAATGGGTAAACAAACTGTAGTATGCACATACAATAGAATATTATTCAGCCTTTAAAAAGGCAGAAGGAAATTCTGACACATGCTACGAAATGCATGAACCTTGAAGATATTGTGCTGAGTGAAAGAAGCCAGTCACAAAGCGATGAATACTTTATAATTCCGCTCATATAAGGTACATAGAGCAGTCAAATTCATAGAGACAGGAAGGAGAACAGTGGTTGCCCGGGCACTAGGGGATGGGGGTCGGAATAGGAGCTGGTGTCTAACGGGCCAAAGTTTTAGTCTGGGAAGATGAGAGGAGTCTGGGCATGGATAGTGGCGACTCTCACACAATAATGTGAATGTGCTTAATGCCACCGAACTACACACTAAAAATGGCAAACTCTGCTCTGTATGTTTAACCACAATGTTTTAAAATGACATACAGAGCACACGTATCTACAGACCTCGATTTCCACCCCAAATTCCCTTTAATGACAGAAAAAAAGATACGCTTTTAAAAATCCATTAGTTAGCGAGGTGTTTAATTGGTGTAGAGTTTCCGTTTTGCAAGATGGAAATAGTTCTGGAGATGCAAGGTGATCAGGATCGCACAATAATGTGAATGTATTTAACACTACTGAGCAATATACTTAAAAATAGTTAAGATGGTCAAATTTCTGTTTTATGTGTTTTACCACAATTAAAAATAAAAATAAAAATCCATTAGAACACTAGAAGGCAAGAAGGGGTGCTACAGGCCCACCACCAAACGTGAGGAATTTCTGAATGACAGAAAGCTGATGGAACTGGACTGATGGACAAAGAGGAAGGAAGAAACTTCAGCTGGAAACGCAGACAGACCTCGGAAATATTGTGAGTTCAGTTGCAGGCCACTGCAGTGAAACAAATCACAAACATACCTCAGAGATACTGCAGGGGCTGTCCAAGATCACCGCAACAAAGAGAGTATCCCAATAAAGCTTGTCATAATCTTTGAGCTGGTGGAGAGGTGGAGAGTCTTACCTTCCATTTATTTTTTTTTAAAAAAGTGCACACCTGGGAAGTGCAATGAAGCAAAGCACAGTACAACGAGGTGTGCCAGTATTTGCAAGAATCCCTGTGTGAAAAAGTGTCAAGGAAGAGAAAGAGTGATTGTCCAGGAAATGAACTGGGTTGCTCGGTCAGAGCGGGCATCGGCATCACCTGGGGGGCGGCTTCAAGCCTAGATTGCTCGGCCCCATCCCAGAGTTTCTGATTCCATGGATCTGGGGTGAGGCTGGAGAATTTACATTTCTAATAAGTCTCCAGGTGATACTGATGCTGCTGGTTCCGAGACCGTGATTTAAGAACCACTTTAAGGAGCAGCTACACCTGTTGGCCCTTCCCCCCCCCCCCCCCTTCTCAACGAGTGGCTCCCAGCAGCATCTCTCTCAAGTGCAAGAACTTAGTGTATATTCTGTGGCCCCCAGATTTCTAGAATACTCAAGGGCTGGAGACAAAGAATCTCCACCCTGAAGCCACCAGTGCACAGCCTGTCTCCCTGCTGTGACAGGAGGCGGTGACTGGGACCACACCAACCATCGCCAGAGCTTGCCAGGCATGTCTAAAGTCAAAGAGGAGAAGGCAGCCAAGAATTGCTGAATATTTGAGGATACCCTGATATGGGGGGAGAAAAGCACCAATGTCAAGACTGAGGATTAATTCAGAAGGGAATAGAATTAACCAACCTAAGAGATGCTAAAATATGTATCACTAATACCCCCAGATAGACTCTAGAAACACCTACACCCACCAGAAAGAAGGAGGAGAAGAAGAAAAAGAAGACAGGGAAGAAAAGGGCTGTTACGAAAACACACACACATGCGTGGATTTGAATATTTTTCGGCATTATGTATATATACATATGTGTGTAGAGTCCATCAATATTAATAGCACAGATCAGTGCATTTTTATATTTGTATGTACCTTTGAAATCACATACAGATCAAAATAAGTACATCCAGCCCTCCAGAAGTCTCCCTTCCCTGTCAGCAGCCCCCAAATGTAATCAGCAGTCTGCCCTTGGTCACCACAGACATTCGGTATCTTTCAAAAGCCCCTCCAGGTGATACTCATGTGCACCAAGCCTGAGAACCGCTTGGCTAAAGACTAATTTTGGCGAGTGGAGGGTAGCTTTTTTAAAGTTGTAAACACTATATAACAACTGTCACTAAAAGAAACTACTGAAGAGGAAAAGATAACCCTACATAATCCTCGCACTCTTACACAGCAAGTATTCTCAAGGCTTTGTCCACATGCAGACATATTTTTGCACAACTGTACTCATTGCAGTGAATGTAAATTTACTTGTACTTTTTTAGTTCCCATTTATTATAAACTTCTTGCTTATATCCCTACATAGGGAGGCAGCTTAGGAGAGTGGTTCTGAGGAATTAGACAAACCTGGGATCAAACCTCAGGTTTTCAGCGTACACACTTAGGGTCTCCCGCAAACTCCTTGACGCGAGTTAACATCAGAGGCTGTCACTGTAAGACAGGTACGACGGTGCCCCAGGTTCATTCCGAGGACGGACATTTGTAAAGCGACAACAGTAAAACACACTTCAGGCTTTCAGTCAGTGGTAACTGTTAATATCACTGGAACAAGTAGGATTGGCCACGGAAAGGGGTGACATTCTAGGGCAGTAAATGTGAACAGACCAAGAGGTTGGGAGAGGAGGGAGAGGGCCTCCTTCACACCCAGCAACAAGGACTCAGGCACCCGAAGGGAGTGGCTTGCAGAAAGAGGCTGTGCGTGTGTGCACGCATGTGTACACACATGTGTACGTGTGCACTAAAGAGCTGGGAGTCTGGGCCTCTGTGGGGAGTCTGGGCCACAATGGAGCATAATTCTGGGGGAGGAAGAATCCAAGGGGGCCCCTGTAGCACCTGTTTCAATGGTCACACCATGACAGCAAGAAGAGCCATCAAGAATGGAATCTACAGGCTATTGAGCAAATTCTGCTGTCTTCTGTCCTTGAGGCTGGAAAACCAGGCTGACTGCCCGGAGGGAATGTCCCTGGGGGTCCCTGACTTATCACAGAGAGTCAGGCTCTGTGGAAGGAAGAAAAGCATTCTTGTGTCACAGGGCGGGAGTGTCACGCCATTTAATTTGACTGTAAAAGGTAATAACAATATAAATTTATAGAGAAGTACTCTTCCGGGAACTTCAATTCATTAAATTAAATTAAATCATTTAATCCTCACAACAGTTTTATGACATGGGTATTATTATTATCCCCATTTTACAGAGGAGGAAACTGAGGCATAGGGCAGTTAAGTAAGTTTGCCCAAGGTCACACTGTAAATGATAGATTCAGGACTGAAAAACCAGACACCTCACTCCTAATCACCGGTGTACCCCCAAACAGGTGAAGCGAGACATATTTGTTATATTATAATTAATTTTAAATGGGCTTCGTGAAATACCTTTTTTATTTAGTATTTTTTAAAATTAGTGTTTTTATTTAGTATTTTATGATTTTAGCTGAAAGCGTCTTCACGTATATAGCTTCTCCCTTCTGTTTAATCATCTCCTTAGGGTTATTTTAATGCCCCATGAATGGTGTTACTTAATCCACGGAGATAAGCGATGATACAGTTGCTGCTCCGTGCTGCAGTGTTTACCAAACAGGCTGCCCCAGTTGATGCTGTCACCACCAGGGTATGAATATACCACTTTCACCATCACCTCAAGCGGCATGGGCAGAATTATTTGTGTACATTAATCCACATTTATAAAAATATGTCTTTAATTTAAGAGCTACAAGAGTGGGAAATTTGCACCATCAGGCTTGCCGGTCAGCTATGCTTGTGAGAGTCCCCTTACTGAAGGCCTCTTCCTTCACCTCAGCTGAAGTCCACCGGTCATCCTCTGTCAGGCCAGGCCCGGGCCTTCCAAGCCACCGGCAACTCTGGGAGGTGAGCGGCCCACACTTCGGGCCTTTCATCTTCTCTGCAGCGTGCGCTGAATGCCACAATATTTTGGCCTGGTTTTCTTTTCCATTTTACCCGTTGGCTTTCCTGCACGAGTTGGAATGACATTTAAGCCGGGCATGCTGTCCCTTGGTCACTGCAATCAGTGCTTCTCAGACTTTATTGTGTCTACGAAGCGCCCAGAGATCCTGTTAAAATGAAGATTCTGACTCAGTGGGTCTAGGGCAGGGCCTGAGAGGCTAACCCACTCCTGGGGAATGCTAATGCTGCGGGCCCAGGGACCCCAAGAAGCCTTCTTACTTAGACAAACAGGCGGCAAACAAAGCCCAGACAATCCCCATCAATCCCCCTAATACGGGCTCTGCCTCTGGCAGCCTCCACGGGCTTGGTCTAGTCAAGGCCTCCCCAAGCCTCAGTTTCCCCATCTGTACAACGAAAGAGTGAGACTAGACACTCTCTGTGTCCCTTCTATGGTTTTCATTTCCATCTTAGATTTCTTTAGCCCATTTATACTATTTTCACATAATGTTTATTCAACAAACAA
>PVJD01005504.1:66903-114637 GCA_004026545.1 Mormoops blainvillei | reverse complement strand
AGGGTTGGAGGGAGGAGGGAGGGAAGGGAGGAGGGAGGGAAGGAAGGCAGGAAGGAATATCTTTACCTAAGTCTAATACTTAGATGAAAATTAACTCAAAATTGATCACAGACTTAAATATAAAGCATAAAACTTAGTAAAGTGAAGGGATCTTTGGAATCGAGAGCTTATGCAAAGAGTCTGTAGACTTACTACCAAAGGCATGAACCATAAAAGGAAAAATTTATAAATAGGATTTCATCTATATTTAAAACTTTTGCTTTGTAAAGCCCCTATCAAAAGTATGAAAAGGCAAGCTACCGAGTAGAAAAAATGTTTCAAAATCATAAATTCAAAAAAAGACTATTATCTACAATATATAAAGAACTGTCAAGAACCAATGGTAAAAAATAACAAAGAGAAATGGGTAAATAGAAAATTAGAAAATAGGTAAAATGTATAAAGAGATACTTTTCTGGAGAAGATACACAAATGGCAAGTAAGTACATGAAAAGAAGTTCAACTTCAGAGAATTATGCTGAGTGAAAAAAAGCCAAACCCAAACAAGAGATTACTACTATGTGTTTCCATTTACATAACATTCTTGAAGTGACAAAATTATAGAAATGCAAAATGACCCATGATCACCAGGGAGTAAGCAGGGAATGGGGACAGAAGGGAAGCAGGCGTGGCTATAAAAGGACAACACGAGAGATGCTCGCGGTGAAGGAAATCCGTATTGTGAGTATATCGATGTCAATATCCTGATTATATTGTCCCATAGTTTTACAAGATGTTACCATCAGGAACAACTGGGTAAAAAAAAAAAAAGCAGTATTGTTCTGTATTATTCGTTACAACTGCATGTGAATACACAGTTATCTCAAAATACAAAAGTTTAGTTGAAAAAGTTTTAATAAGCAAATAAAATAAAAGGTACAGCATTGAAGGAAAACCCCAGGGGAAGTTAACAAAGTGGATGAACTGCAGTCGCTGTTAACCGCAATATACAGGGGTAGCCAAAGCAGGTTTACAGTTGTGAGTGACATTCTTTCGAGTTAATTAGCTCTTGTAATAATCATCACCTGCATGTTCTTTCCATATGAACAATTGTAAACCTACTTTTGCTCCCCTGTATGGCTTCTACTTTTTGTTTTATTTTCAAACTATTAAAACTCTTTTCTTCAGGATAAAACAAAAAGACACAATAAGAGGGAAATTTTTGAAGAGGCTTTCAGACCAGTAATTGTAACATGAAAAGAGTTTAAAGTTATAGTAGAGTAGGATGTAGATAAAGGTGAGAAAATAAACCACAGAGCTGGTGAAAGTAAAGATATGTCACTCAACTGGTTAATTACATTTGGCCTGTGAGTCTCAAGGCCTACAAGAGATATTTATGTACAGATAAAAGAGCAGAAAACAAATATTTTTAATTAAAAATTAAATGGAGAGAATAAAGAAACCCGATTTCAGATTGGTACTGGGTTTTCAAAGACTTTTCTGTTCTTGGACTTCACCCTTTCTGGGCATTGCGGTTTTACAATGTGAACATCCCAGTTAATTCTCCAGATTATGGTACACAAAAGTAAAATAGGCTCTCAGGTCCAGAAAATGTTGCTTTCAAAGCTAGGTTTTAAAATTTTTATAGTCAGGCTTGGAAAAATATTACTATTGCATTGTAAAAAAAAAAAGAAAATCACCAAGTATTTATTTCCCAGCCATACCAATTTTAGATAGGATGCATCTGATAAAGCTTATCTTAAAAAGGGTACTAATCATTAGTCACAAAGCATTTTGTTTATTTGTGACTTTGCTAAAGTTTAACACAATTTCTCTTAGGCCAATGGTGCAGTATTCATTCATGTCACAATTTATGTGATGAAAATTTCTCTCAGAATCCAGACAAAAACTATAACAAGAGCATCTATAAATTCCTTCCAACCTGCTTCATGAAAAAAAAATCTTTAAAGGAAAACCAAATATTTCCTTAAATGCAAGAATAAAATCACTGTCATAACAGATACAATTAAGAACTCAGCCCCAGTAGGGAGCAAGGCAAATGGTAGGAGAAAATATATATTCAATAACATTATTTTGATCCTACAGAGATATGACGGGCTAGTGCACAATAGTTTGATATAGTTCTAGCCTTAATTTGACCTCTGAATAAAGCAAATAATTTCAGCCAATCTTTCTTAGTATTAGGTTTGGTCTGGATTATATTTTTGCTTCATTTTTGTAATGTTCAACTGGTTTGTTTTTTCTATTTCAAAGGAATTAAAAAATAAGTATCTGAGTCATCGCATTAAAATCATTGTTCCATAAATGCTATTTATAATATATTATGTGTTTTAATGCCTTACTTCATTTGTCGTATATGAATTTAATGGAAATTGGATTAGATTTTTTTTTTACATATGTAGAGCATTTAATACCAATCAAGAGAAATTTCTCTTAATGTGGTAGAACTAGATAAACCTGAAAGATTCAGCTGGCCTGACTTATGGCCACTCACTATTAATAACATGCAGTAGAGATTCCATGTTTCTTGTCCCTTCACATATTTTAAAATAAATAGAGACTAATAAACAAGTGATGAAAATGGAATCAACTTGGACTTTTGCCCTGCTTGCCTGCTATACGAGTAAAAAGAAAAGTTGGTCATGATTCAGGTACTTTTCTTTCTCTTTTCTTTATTTCTTTTTCTTTCTTTCTTTCTTTCTTTCTTTCTTTCTTTCTTTCTTTCTTTCTTTCTTTCTTTCTTTCTTCCTTCCTTCCTTCCTTCCTTCCTTCGTCCCTTTCTCTCTCTCTCTCTCTTTTTGTTTTGTTTTGTTTTTATTTGATTTGAGAGAGAGAAAGAGGGAGGGGGAGAGAGAGAAAGAATGAGAGAGAACCACCAAACATCTTATGTGCCCTGACCAGGGATCGAACCTGCAACCTTGGTGTATCAGGATGACACTCCAATCAACTGAGCTACCCAGCCAAGACCTCAAGTACTTTTTGAATGCCATTTTCTCAATGAGTATTATTTTGGACTGTATATTTAACAAAAAACCTTGTGAAAAACACATAAGCATGTACAGGTTTAAGCATGTACTTTTTTCCCATACAAAACAAGTCCATAGGGAGGCAATTTAGAGTTGCTATGGGAGTACCAGATAATTTATACCTTTCTACTCCACCGTCCTTGGCATATGACTTTCACAGCTGTATTAGGGCTCTCCCGGGAAACAAAAGTAACAGGATGCATGTACAGCCTACGGGAGAGGGGGTTTTAAGGTACTGGCTCGCATGATTATGGAGGCTGGCAAGTCCAAACTCTACAGGGCAGGCCGGCAGGCCACAGACCCAGGAAAGAGTTAATGTTTCCATTTGAGTCCAGAGGGAGACTGCAGGAGAATTTCCTTTACTTTGAGGGATGCCAGTTTTTTTTCTCTTAAGTCCTTCAACAGATTGGAAGAGGCCCACCTACATTATAGAGGGAAAGCTGTTTAACTCGGTCTACTGACTTAAATATGGATATTATCAAAAAAAAAAAAATACTTCACCGCAGCATCTAGACTAGCGTTTAACCAAATATCTGGGTGTTGTGGCCTATACAATTTCGATGCACAAAATTAACCACTACCTTGGTGTGATGAACCCATAAGGCTGCTGAAACCCAGCTGTCATGCCTCATTCTAAGAAGCAGGAAGAGGGGAAGGGGCCAGGGCCAAAGTCATGCGAGAGTGTCTATTTCTCTTAAAGAACCTACCTGACAAACCAAATCAACAAATTCCACTACACCTCAGTGGCCACCCGTCATTGAACAATATCTGAAAATTGTAATATTTAGTTGGGTAAACTAGCAGTAGGCCAAGGTAACTCATTTTGGCAATTCAGGCCCCAGAGTGAATCTTTGTATTTATTCTGCCTGAGGTCCATAGCAGTTTTTGTATATGTGCTTTGATATCTTCCATCAGTTCCAGGGAACTCTGATCATTGTTAAAATATTGCTTTTGCTCTATTCTCTCCTCTCCTGGCACTGCAGCCATATGTGTCAGATCTTTGCACTGTGTTCCAGTGTCTCTTACATTTGATTTTGTATTTTTCAAATTGTCTTCTCTCAATACTTCGGTCTGGATATTTTCTTGTGATCTAACTTCCAGTTTCTTAACCTTTCCTTTGCTCCTTTTAATGTGCTCTTAAACCCATCTGTTGAATTCTTAATTTCAATGACTGGAATTTTCACTTGTAAAACTACTGCTTAGCTTTCTTTCATGGTCTCCAGTTCTCTGCTGAAATTTTCCATCTTGTCATCTAATCTTTCAAACACATCGTGTTAAAGCCTGTGCCTTGAATTGTGTCAGGCTATACCTATTGTCTAGTTTGTTTTTCTTGATTTTTCGTCATTTGGTTTTGTCTGCTAGCATCCCTGGCAAATTTTGTTGCATGCCAGGCACCGAGGATAAAAAGCTATAGAGATAATTTGGAACTCTGTGTGATATTGTAGTCCTACAGAGATGATTTATTTTTGCTTCGTGCAAATATTCATAGTAATAACAGATCCCTGCACTCCAACTAAGAGTTGAGCTGGCATGAAAAAGGGTTTTGTTTTTGTAAAGATTGTCTGTTTTACCCTTACTCCTGGGTTGCAACTTTAGGGGTCCCCAAATGAAAGCCTGGAATGTTTACAAGAGCCCCTCTTCCTTGGTGGGCCTTAGAATCCGATATTGTTTCTTCAGTTACACAGCATGGTAGAAACTCAACCTCTCAGCCACCATTTTCTATCCAGTATCTTCCTGTTTCATCCTTCACTTGTGAATCACCCAAAGCCTGGAGAGACATGCTGGCAACAACAAGTTGGGTTTCTTTTTGTATTTTTCTTCTCTCCAGCATCTTGGCCCCTCAACCTCTGCCTTGATAACTCTCAGCTGGCTTCAAAGATATCAATCTATATTTTTAAAGTTTATTTATCATTTCTAATCATTGTCAGTTGAAGCACTGATCTGCAATTGAGCATTGCCAGAACTGTCCTGACTAATGATTTCTGATGAATTGCCCTAGAGTGACTCATAATTTCTCATTACCTACATTTGTCAAATTGGCCCACCGATGGCCAAATCTTCATTTCTCTTTGTGCTATTTGAATAGCCCGCCCCTTATGCTGCAATGTGTTTAGAACATTGACTCTTTTTTTAGTTAACAGAGGACAAAACATGTAACATATATGCTAAATTGTTGCAGTACAATAGCCTACCTGAATTCATTTTCAAGTAAGTAATTTTATCCAAAGTCTAAACTTTCATTTTAGTTTGTGTCTGCGAACCCCATTTTGTTCCACAAACAAACATGCTTATATTTTGGCAATATATGGAATATAAAGAGTCCAATACTTCCAACACAGCACTCAGATTACGTCATTTATCCAGTCCTTCTCACCTACAAAACATTGTGCTTTGGTTGTGAGAAAAGACTACAGAACCACAGAACTTTTGATCTGAAAGAATCTTAGAGACAATCCAATTAGACTGACTCATTTCACAGAAGACTTCTTTGCTCCAAAATAATAACTTCGGTTTTTCAGTTCCCATTCAATGTTCTTTCCATGGTGAGGTGCTAGTTGTTGGTTTATAAAAGAGATTCCTTTCTATCTCTCTCCTCTCTCCCACTATGGACCTAAACTTTTGAAAGATTTTATACTAAATATGTATTTCTGCAATGATGATTCATATAATTCTAATATAAGAAGAGTATAATTTTTCTATCAGCCTTTTAAAAATAACGAACATCGCTCAAAAGGAGACTGGGGCAGATTGCTGTTAACATTTGAGTTGAAATTCATAGGGTTTGGGTAGCCTGCAATGGCGGGCACGGGTGTTGGATTAGCTTGCGATTGCTGCTAAAACAAATTACCACACGCCTAATGGCTAAAAACAACACGAACGTATTGTCTTATGGTTCTGAGGTCAGAAGTCTGAAACGAGTATTACTGGGCTAAAATCAATGCAGTGATGAGAGCATTGCTCTCCCTAGAGGCTACAGGAGAGAACGTTTCCTTGCCTATTCCATCTTCTACTGGCCACCTGAAATTCTCAGCCTATGCCTCTTCCTCCACCTTCAAAGCTCATGACTTGAACTTCTGCCTCTGTCATCACATCTCCTTTATCTGCCTCTGACCTCTTGCTTCTGTCTTATGAAGACCACTGTGATTATACTGGACCCATCTGGATAATCTAGAATAATCTCCCCATCTCACGATCCTTAATTATAACTGTAAACTCCCTCTGCCAGGTAAATTAACATATTCACAGGTTCCGGGGATTGAGATGTGAACATATTTGGAGGTCCATTGTTTACTGCAGATGTTTCAAGCAAAAGTCTAACACAGCAGTCCCTGAAGTGTGGTCCTTGAACCAGCAGAGTCAGCATCAGCCGGCAATTTGTTACAAATGCAAATCCTCAGGCTTCGCCCCAGACCTACTAAATCAGAAACACTGCTGAAGCCCAGCAATCTATGCTGTAACTTGCCCTCCAGGTGGTTCTGATAAACACTGAACCACTTCGAAAGCCATTGCCCTGGAGTTTGGAAAAAGGCCAAGCAGGCTCAGAGAGCTGAGAATGGACGGATTTCACAAGGATACAGGGTTCTAAAACATAAGAACGCCAAGACTACACAGACAGAATCAGAGAGAGCTCGGAGCCTCAGGTAAAAGATCACATCACAGGTAAATTTCTGTCTCCAAATGTGAATTTGGTGGCCTTTTTAATGCATTTCACAATATGAATCACTTCATGAAAATCTTCCTGTATTTCATGAGGCATGAAATTAATCTGTTCGAATTCACAAATTTAATAAATTGACCTAGAAAAATAATCTTTCTTACTTTTAAAAGTGTAAATAAAAATTAATTATAAGGCTTCCCAGTTTAAAGACATAATTTCTTACACACTAAAAATAAATAAAATATAAAAATAGTCAAAAGATTAGCTAATGAAGTTTTCATTTCAGAAAGTCTTCCTTAAAATAGCTATAAAACAGTAGCTATAACTTCTCAGCAGTTTTACCATGTTCATTTTTTTCCTCTATCAAGCAGCACAGTGAGGAATTTTTAACAACAGCGTTATCTCTAGAAGGCTAGACCCTCTGAAGAATCGCAGGTGACTTCCCAGGAGGGTTGATTAAGAGCAGAGGACAATTGCTTTTGCAAAGGCAGAGAAATGGGGCCATTTAGAATTGTGCTCTCCTAGTGGCAAACAGGAAACAGGAAACTGTCAGCCATTCTTACCCTGCCCCCATCCCCCAGCAGGAAAAGCAAGAGGAGGAGCTACATCAGTCCCTTTGACCTATCCCAGGAAATGGAATGGCTTATTCAGCCTATAGACCTGGACCGGTAGGTAGAGAGCAGAAGGCATCTGCAGGCCGTATCACTCTCCCTAACATCCTGATGACATCCATTCAGTGCTAATACAGAGGAAATGAAAAGGAACGTCCACTAAAAACACATTAAGTAGGTTTTAAACAAAAAGAGAGATAATGGCAGTAAACAAGCAGGAGACAAGCTACTTTGCATCTTTAAGTGTTTTTTTCAGCCCAAAATTCTTCTGGGTGAGCACCATCCTATATTGCCATAGTACTCAACTATAAGAACTCAAATGAGCATAAGCAGTGAGCTGAATTATAGCACCCCCTAGCAAATAAAACAATAATAAGAGAACCTAGCCCATGCCTCCGTACGCACACATACACATGCACGCCCAGGTCACTGCACCTAACCTCCTGGACCTGGTATAGTAGAGTGCCCACAGCTGGAAAACTTGTGTTAGGATTTTTTCACAAAATGTAACAATACTCCAGAATGAACCTGAGTTTAAAAATAGAAGAGTATCAAGTGTTGAACGTGTCAAACTATATCAATATGTAAATATCATCACAATTAAATATTTTAAAATTTTTCTTCAGGGCACTGAAAAGGCTGTACATGAGATCTACATTACAGAGACATACTATAAGGGGTCTACACAAAAAGAGGCAGAATTCAAGCCATGTATTACGTTCTGTTAATTAACTTAAATGCTGGTCTGACTGCTGTCATATGATTTAAGATGGTTCCAAATGTGTTCCTCCTCCAAATTTCTCTACTAGTAATGGTAACAGCAACCCAGTCACCAAAAGGAGAGCACTTAGAGCCATTCTTGCCTTTATTCTTCCATTTTCAGGTTCCCCCACCCTTCACACACACAGCTTTGGTCACTTGAGACCCCTTCTCATTCTGCCTCTGAAATGCCCTCACCTCTGCCTCGCTCTATTCCCACGGCCCTACTTTTGGCCCTAATCGATTTTCTCATGGGACCACTAACACTACCTCTTGACCCATTTCCGAATCCTTGGAACCTTGATCAGAAGGCCCAAACCCTTCTCAACGCTAATGCCCCTCGTGTGTGCATTTCATTCCAGGAAAAAAACATAATGGTTTCCTCATCAATGTTACCATATCACTTTCTTTTATTTTAACATAATCACCATATAAAATTATTTTATTGAACTATAACTTCATGCAGTAAGAGGCACAAACCTTAACTATACAACTTGATTGATTTTTACATATGTGGACACCTGTCATTACCAATCAGATCAATATAGCAAACATTTCAGCAGCTCACCAAACTCTCCTGTGCCCCATCCTAATCAGTACTTTGCCACCCAAAGGTAACCATTATTTTAACTTCTATCATAATAGATTAATTCTCCTGTCTTTAAACTTTATATAAAGGAAATCACACAGCATGTCCTCTTTTGTGTAGTAGTCTATTCCATGACTATAACACAATTCGTCTATTCTTCTATGAATAGGCATTTGGACCGCTTCGATTCAGGGCCTATTCTTATTGATAAAGCTGCCATGAACATTCTTGTCCATATCTTTTCTCGTGGACACATGCACTCATTTCCGTCGCGTGTATGTGCTGAAGCCGAATTGCTAGGTCGTAGTCTATATGTGTATGTTTTACTTGAGCATGCATTGCCAAACAGGTTTTCGAAGTGGTTGCACTGATCGCTTTCTACCTGTCTGAACTATTCCAATAGTCACACTATTGCATAGTTAGTTTTTTTGTGTTTTCGTTCCCCAACCAGGCTTGAGCTCTTGGAACACAGAATCCTATGCTGCCTTACCCCATATGCCCAAATATATATAAATATTATAGTTATAATTAAATATTTATATTATATACAAGTATTCAATAAAAGATTAAATGCATTGTAGAGCAAAGTGGGGGAAGAAAGCTTAAGAATCATATGTTTACCTTCCTTCTGGACTCAGCCCAGGGGTGACACATGCCTATCCTAGTCCTGTAAACACCTCAGCCACCCAAGTGAGGTGGAATATTCAAATCAGTTCCTGTCATTCCCTGGGCCCCACTGAGTTGCTCCCCAAAAGCCCAGTTGTGTCTCTCTGCCCGGTGCTACTGGGTTTTTAATTTGCTGATAAATATTTGGTCAATCATTACAATGCTGGAAAAGTGATGGGCTAGAGAACTCCCAAGTTCAATTCCTTTTGTCCTCCTGTAACTTAGTGCAGATTCTTTCTGAAAAGTGCTGAGGTAGCCGTGCCCATTAAGTATCCACTCTGCCCTCTAATGTGTAATCAAAGTTGGTGCCAAAGTCCTCCACCTCCACCCGGATCCCAGAGAAACAGCCCAAAAGATGCATGTCCCTTGATCTGTTTGTGCAGATGGAGGCTGTTAGTTACACAAACACACGGAGAGAAGATAGGATTACGGAGGAAGTTCCCTAAGTCCTCCCAAGTCCTCCAGCTCTCCCTGAAAGTGAATTTCTTGTCCTCCCTGCTTTCCTTCTGAGTCTTAAATGCTTCACTGCTCTTACACGTACCTTGGCGAGTGTCATTGCACAAGCCACTTTCGCTCTTTTCACAGGGACTATTTTCTGTGTTTTGACATTGCTTTGAATAAAACATGGCCTCCAGATAGTGTCAGCAACCACCCCCAAAAGAAGCCCACTGCAAGCCTGAAACTGTAGCCCTCTGTGGGCTAGAAGTAACATAAAACCCCAAGAGATAAAGTGTTATAAAACTATGCAAAACGGAAAATATATATTGCTATTATTTTCTCTTACCCCAAGAGGTAAAATTCAAATGTGCCTTTGATTTTAAAGGATTTTTTCAGTTGAGAGAAGCTCCCTGTGTCTGAGTTGCTGCTGTTGCTGCGCTATTCAACAGGAAAGGTTTTACGGGGAAAAATTCTAACCTAGCAGCAGGCAGCCATGCTGTGAAACAGAAGCACCTCATTCTCCCATCTTCTAAAATGAGTCCAACAAATAAATATTTCTGAACACCCTCGGGTTTTCACCAGCCGCCACCTCCTGCCTCCCCTTTCAAAATTACAGTTAGGAAAATGACTGCTATTGAAACTTGGCAAACATTGTCATTCATCCTGGGCCAGGGGTCAAGTTACCATTGGCAGAGCAAGACACACAGCAAAATAATCTGACTGTTTCCTTAGGATAACCTCAGGCAGTTTAAATAAAGTTATTTGTCTTGTGACTTTTTTGTAGGTTTTACAAATGTCCCCATGCAATCCCCTCTGCCAAGTTACTATGTCACTTGAGGATTCTCAGTAAAGATGGCATGCAATCTCCCATTCAATATGCCTTTTTATTTAAATATCAAAAAGTGGCAATGGAAATAAAGATATTGGAGGATGCATTAATTATCACATAAAACAAAATATGTAATTCGTAGTTGTCTGAATGTTTCCTACAACTTCTAGCCCAAAAAACCCCCATAACCTCTTTTTATCTTAGATCTTGCTTCCTCTAATCTCCTTTTTTTGCACCTTCTTCTTTCTTCTCCTCTCCCTTCTTTCCTCTCCCAATACACACGCCTTGGGAATACATCTGAACAAACTCAGACCATAAATTGCTCAAGCTAACCCAACACATTGGTTTCTGGTAAGTACCCAGCAAGTACCACTTTGCTGTTTTTTCACATGTCCCTTCCAGGCCCATGGTACAAGGGAACAGTAGAGTTCACACTGCCATCCAATGATTCAGCCATGGAATAATTACAATTCAACCAGGTACCGTGTTTTAAGAAACATGATATAGAAAGGTTAAAGTAACAATAATAATACTAGTAACAAGTCTAATAATAGTGACGATTATACTATACATCATTTTACCCCAGTAACTATAATTTTATTTTGCATATTTAATTTTATAAAATTGAATACACTGCACATGCATATTAATTTTACATTTATCTTTTTCCACTTAACATTATGCTAAACATTTTCCCATGTTTCCACATGACCTTAACCTTTTGTTTTTATAATGGCTGCTCAATGTTTTTTACATAAAATTCATTTAATTTTGCCGTCACTGGTGTCAACTGGATATCTTATGTATTCTAAGGCTACACTACTAAGTTGCACAACTTGATATACAATTACAGTAAATATGTCAAGTTATTAATAAGTGGTTGCCCTGGGGGATGGCACAAGGGATGGTTTTTCTTCTTTCTGTTTTTGTACTTCCTAAGGATTTTATAATGAACATGTACCTTTTTATTTTAAGACTCTACTCAATAATAATACTAATGATAATAACTATCACTTATCAAATGTCTGTTCTATGGCAGGTCCTCTCCTAAACTCTTTATATATCAGCAATACTCAACTTTATAACATTTAATCCTTGTCATAATCCTAAAAAGTAAATACCATCGCTATCCCCATTTTACAGATGAGAAAAATGAGGCACAGGGTAATTACGATACTTCCACAAAGTTGTAGATCTAATAAGTAGAGTAGCAAAGATTTTAACTCAGGCAGTCTAATTCCAGAGTCTATACACCTACACTTTATGCTATACTTTAAAAACTACAGTATGTTTTCTAAATATATTAAGTTGGTATTTTGAAATTGCTATGTGCCCAATATAGCACCGTTTCTATCATCATCACCACCGTCACCATCACTACCAACTCTAATACCTCCATCATTTACAAAACTTTATTAAGATTTGAGTGTATTCAGAACACTGTACTAGGCACTTGGGGAAATACAAATATATGAAACGCATGTTCTTTATGCTTGAGAATAGCAGAGCTCATCTGAGAACAGCTTCAAAATGAAATGCCGAAAGTATCGATGGAACACGAATAGAGAATTTACATAAATGTCGAAAAATGATAGGAAAAAATAAAAACTTCCTCTACCTGAAATACAAAGGTAATTGAAGATAATGCGTAATGGCGGGCTCTTATTTATTAAGGATAATAGCTTCAGACCCCCTTTCCACCCCACATATATAGACATAAAGTTTACAAAAGAGAAAAAAATGAAGATTAAAGTCAGCTGTATATATTACACTATCCCTTTATGATATTTTCAACCTGCATCATATAATCCCCTAGTTCTTATGTCAAATTAAAAATAACTATTTTCATATGTAATACGTAATTGTATGCCACAAATTTATGAAATAAGATTCAGACCCTTTATTTTCCAAAATATTCTGAACACCATTAGTAAAAGGAAGTTTCTAGTTCTAATCATCAGATACTAATTGCAAATATATTAAGCAGATTGCAAGTCTAAAATTAAGTAACGGTTTTGCCAATTTCTTCAAATGAATGTGCACAGCTCACATAACTTATCTTACATTTTGAAACCTACCTGATTTATTTGGTATAATATGTTAAAAGTACACATACATTTTGAAGACTAAAAACCATCTACTTGCATTAATTAATATTTTAAAAGATTATAAATATGAGCATTTACCTTCAAATGTATACTAAAACCAAATTAATTAAAACGAGGCTTAGAAAACAGTCTAAGAAAACTATTTTAGCAGATAATAAATCATTTATAAAATGTTTTTCTGAAATGCTTGGAGGTACTTAATTAGGATTTGTGCTCACAAGCACTTTAAATATTTTCATGGCATCTTTTTCACACTGTTAAATTATTTGGCAATCCTTTTTTTCATAGACAGAAGTAAAATTCCATGGAATCCATGGTGTTCAGTTAAGGAGAATGTCTTCAGCTTGGAGTAAAACCCCACTCATATAAGATTGCTCCGTCATTTCTCAATGCTGAGTTTGCAGGTATTTTGGGGCCTAGTTCTGGTGAAACATCTCTAAGTAAGGCCTCTCTTTGGAATAGGTTTTACTTTTTTTTTTAATATCAAATGAGTAGTTCTTTTGATTTTTCCTCATTTTATTTTTTGCTGTAACTTTAATTTTTATCAGTCCATAAAGCCAGTTTCTCATTTATTTCATTTATAAATTCCACCAAAAAATGTCTTTTCTGCTTTATAAACATTAAAATGTAGTAATGCCTTTAATTTAAGAAGTGTCACCCTGGCTGGTGCGGCTCAGTGGACTGAGTGCCGGCCTGCCAACCAAAGGGTCACCAGTTTGATTCCCAGTCAGAGCAGATGCCTGGGTTGCAGGCCAGGTTTCCAGCTGGAGGCGCACCAGAGGCAACCACACATTGATGTTTCTCCCCCTCTCCTTCCCTCTCTCTAAAAATAAATAAATAAAATCCTTTAAAAATTTTTTCCTTTCTATGAAAAAAAAAGAGTTTTCACATATATTTATTTTTGTATTAACTCCTAAGCTTTAAAATTCTGAGGAATATGATTTCTCTTCTGGGGATAAAGCTAAAAAATAAAAACAAAAAACTCTAATGTTCACAATACCTCTCATCTAAAGCCTATACCTTTTCACTTAGTACTCCAGGCCTTCCATAACCAGAGCCCTGATTGGACTTCCTCATCTTGCCTTCCACTCCATCTCAAAACCATTCTCTTCGGTACTTAAGTTTAAGTCATTTTTCCAGGGTCCTCACCTGTAAAATGGATGAATAATCTTTATTTCTAGTTGTTGCTATGTTAACTAAGCATGAACTCCCCTAGCATGGAAGCTAGCCACTTGGTAAATGTGCAAAAAATGGGAGGAGGCACAGAAGTCACAGAGAGTTGGGCCTAAATCTCGGAGACTTCTCACGGTAACGTCGTCGCTCCCTCTGAGGCTCAGTTTCCTCATCTATAAAATAGAGTTACACTGGATAGGGTCAACATACAGCACCTGGCACAGAGCGAGCTGCAAACAGGCACACATTATGAACCAATAAATGAGTGCTACTATTCTTCACATAAAGCAAGAGAAATATATGTAGATTTCCAGAGATTCACTTTAATCTGTGGAGACTAGTTCATCTCTCCAAACCAGAGAACATGTGCTCTTAGAAGGCAAAGGCAAAGCAACCTCACTGGAGTTGCCTTTCAAAATTTATTCCAGAGCTCAGCTCTGCTCCGAATAGCTGATCTGAAACCTGGCTGCCAATGAGAGTGAAAAATGAACAGCGAGGTACTTTGGCAAAAGCTGGCTTGGCCAATTACCTGAGACAATAATCAGACACAGGTTAATCCATTTATAAAGTCTACTAGGGCGATTCTTATCTCCAACAGACACTGGGATACAGACTTTCTACCCTAAGTCATCTCTCTGTGGAGAATGGGAAATGACAAGGCTAAATAAAAGGTACCACTTTGTTTTTTGAAATAAGTATGAAACATTACATTTGCCCACTTTTAAGTTTAGAATCAGGAACATAAGAGTTTATATAATAAATATAATAGAGTCTTCAAGTAGGAACTTAAATTCTTCTTGGAGTCCAAAGAGGCAGACACTTAGTTTCGAGAAGCAGAGGAAACACTAAACAGCAAGTCAACTAAGGAAGGAGAGTCAGAGGGAAAAAAGAAACCATCCTAGGGGAGGAGAAAGAGAGATTGAATGAGGAAAAAGGAGAAAAGAAATGATCATGGAACCTCAGAGAAAATAATAAATTCATTTGAGAAAAAGGTGAAGTTCTGATGCTGAGGAGTCAGATCTAACAGGAAAAGGAAATAAAATTAATTTGAGTACCTAGGACCCAAAACTAGGCACTTTCAGATGAGGAAAATAAACAGTGACTCAATGAACTTCACAGAGTGATTAGAAAAAGATATATTTAGCCAACTCTCTAAAAACATAAAAAAGAAGAAGACAAATAACTAACTTACTACCGTTATTTCATTTGACCCTCATTCCTTTTCTTTATCTCAGCGACAATATGTCAGTGAGGTTTCTAATCAAATGCAATTGTGGGAGTAAATACCTCCGCCCTCCCACTTGTGGGTAAAGACAAAGAAAATTTCTTGTTGTTCATCTTTGTACTCTAGAACATTAAAGATACATCACAAAAGTTAGTTGAACTTAATTGAATAGGCTCTACATTACTGAAGAATGTTCATATTAAACTTCTTATAAAAACAAACAAAGGTTTAAGGCCTTGGCTATGATAAGCTTTCACTTTTCAGTCATGTACTCCTGAAAATATCCAACCTCCTCTTCTACATTGGGCTTCTTGCCATAATGCCACCAGGGTGAAGAAAGCTAACTGAATTCTTTTTACAGAAAGAAAAAAAGAAAGGAAGGAAGAAAGGAAGAAAGGAAGAAAGGAAGGAAGGAAGGAAGGAAGGAAGGAAGGAAGGAAGGAAGGAAGGAAGAGAGAGAGAAAGAGAGAGAAAGAAAGAAAGAAAGAAAGAAAGAAAGAAAGAAAGAAAGAAAGAAAGAAAGAAAGAAAGAAAGAAAGAAAGAAAAGAATGGAGGAGAACAATCCTCCTGAAGCATTTTATTATCTAAACCCCATATTGTACATAGTGCTTGGTATCCTTGGTCATTTTCTTCTGAGGCTGTGTCTGGTTCTTCAGAATGAACTGTGCCTTATTAAGTCTTTTTCCTCCCATGTATGCTCCAGGAAGGCCTTGCAAACTAGGGCTTCAATAAACGCTTCATTGATACTAGTAGTCCAACACAGAGTTTAGAAATGCTCTCTTTAGGTCTGCTTTTAAAAAATTAAATTGTCATCCTCATTCTTCCAGTGTTATTGGAAGTCAACCTGTTTTAAAATAAAGAAAAGAATTGAGTAAATTAGGTTGATGAAATAGTCTTTAGTCCCCTTTTATTGTCCTAGTTTGGGCTTTCCTTATCTCTTGTTTGGATAAACTTACCTGGTTTCTCTGCCCATAACTTCTTCCCTTCAACTCACTCTTCACATCACTGCCAGAATGGTGTCAATAAAATACAACTTTTTCAGGTCACTGCTCCCCTCAGAAAACTTTAATGGGTCTTTCTTGCCTGCACAATAAAGTTGCAATGTCTTTGATACAGTATTTGAGGCCTTTGGAAGTCCAATGCCAGCCTATCTTTTCAACCTCAACACTTTCGCTCTATCCATTCACCTCACACTCCAGGTTCAAGGGACCATTAACTGAACATGCCCTGCATTTTCAAGCCTCACTGTCATGTTCATTACATTTCTTCAACCTGGAAGGTTTTCCCATTTTTCATCTACCAAAGTCCAACTCCTTCTCTAAGACCCAAATTCAGTTTCACGTCTCTATAAAACCACCTCCGAGATCCCCAAGTGGAATTAATTGTTCCTTTTCTGGGTTCCCATTCTACTATACACCACTAATAAACACTTATTTTCTATGTATTTCTATAATGGTTGTAATAGTGGCTGTGTTGGCTACTAGTCCGGAAGCTCCTTGAAAGCAGGCATCAGGAATTTATTATTCATATGTGTTTCCTTCACAGTTGTGAGCCCAGGGCCTTGTACAGAGTAGGAGATTAATAAATAAAGAGCAAATGAATGAGTAAATGTCATAATGTAGTCAGTGAACCGTCAGCAGTTTCTTTATCAATGAACTGAGACACTGAAAGTTTTCATTGGAATGCTTGGCTCGGCCCCTTTAGGGCCAAGAAAGCAGATAGGTGAGCTTGGTTAAAAATACACATTTCGCTCCAAATAGAGGAAAGGTGTCCCCTGGCGAAGATGATGCCTCGTCATTATAGCTGGGCCCCTTAACTATTTAGTGAGAGCAGGCTGCTATGACCTCCGTTTGCCTCCATCTTATACCATGTTTGCCCTTGGCCCAATTTGCTCAGTGCCTGGCACATGAAAGGTGCTTCGTAAACTCTGGACACAGCCCTGGCCTGGACCTGAAGCCCAGTCAGCAATGACTTACAAACCAACAGGTTCTGTGTGAAGAGCTCAGGGTTTTCCACAACAGGTCGGGATCCCAGTGCAAGGTACCAGCGCAGCCACAGCATACCCAGGAGAAATGTTGGACAGAAATGAAGGCATTACGAAGGCTATGGTGGTCATGGAGGAGACCAGGGCAGGTGGGCAGAGAGACCAGAGGCCAACGGAGATCCCTTTGTGATTGCTGATGAGTTGCGGAAGCTTCCATTGGAAGGTCGACTCTGTGCTTTGCTCCTGAGCCCAGACGCTAGGGCCTCTGGTGACTCTCGGAAAGCCAAAGGCTTAGATCCCAGCTTAAGCTAAGCTGCCCCTTGCTAGAACCAAATGTACTCAAGGTCATGTGCAAAATTAAGTTCATTTTCAACTACCCGCCATATCTTGCTTGTATGAGTTTTAGTGAGCAAAAAGGGGGTTGAAAGCAAGTTTGGAGAAATAGAATGCAGTGGTACCTCCATGTTCATTGTTAATCCCTCCCGAACTCCCGGCGAGTGCTGAAACTGATGAGTATTGAATCCAACTCATAAAGTTTTAGCACATGCAATGAGTCCGGAGTGCTAAAGCACTTTTTCTCATCAAAATGCGACAGGTACAGGGTTTGACAAGCTCTGAAGCCAACAAATAATGAGGTATGACTGTATCTTTATCTTCCTTACTGTATCAACATGTTGTGATGCTTTTAGTAGTATTTATTTTAACAATCTTAAAGTCAGTGTGACATAAGAGAGGATTTCTAACAGGGCAAAGCCAAGTGAAATCACAATCATACAAAGAGCTGGATGGGCAGGGGATTCTCAGCCACGTGGCACTAACCCTAAGAAGCTTAGCCCCTCTGCCCAGGTAACCCGTTCTGAGTGTAAAACGGAAAGAGTAACTTCTGTTCTAGATTGTAGGGTTTTGACTATAAGTAATTAAGTTCATGAGAAACAAACACCCTGTTAAGCAGCCCCATGGCTCCCCACTTCCTCAAAACAGGCCTGGAAAATAGATCTTCATGAGGCAGCAGAAAGGAAGACGCTTAACAGAGCTGTGATCAAAGTATCTGGCTGCCTATTTAGGGTAGGTCTCCAGGCCGTGTTTACCAACTCCCCACCTCTCTTCCTCCTAAACACAGAAGAAAAACAAAGTGGAATCCTGAAGTACATTTCAGAAAACCGCATGCAAATTTCAGGATGAAAATCAGAGATGGTCAGAGCTATAGAAATAAACAAGTTACTAGGTTAAGAGGGATGCTGACATACAAATGCAGGAAATGCCAAGGATGCGATCCGCAATGTTTGGGGAAAAGCATTGGTCTCTTACATATTTTGACTGGGTTTTTTTTTTTTCTCCAATCCTTTCATAGCTATAGTCATATATTTAGATGAGTGTTCTCGTTCTCATTAAGGAAGATAAGTCATCTACAAAAATAACCACAGGAGGTACCGGGGGAGGTAAGTTCTCCAAGATTTATATGTAATATGTGTTTGATGTGCAGAAGACGGAGACTTTCCTGGCTGGGGGAGTGGAGATGACATCATCGGAGGGGTTTGGGGGCATATGGACTATGTCTTCAAGGATTTTGACAAGCAGAGATGAAAGGGAAGGGCACTCAAGGAAAACAAAGCAATGTGAATAAAGGCATAGAGGCAGTTCAGTTCGGTTGATGGGCAAGATTCATGAGCTATAAGAATAATGCAAAATTGGGCTGGAAGTGAAGCTGAGACCAAACCCTGAGGGGCCTTGAGCTCGGCAGGCCTGGAGTGCAAGGAGCTCAGCCTGTGCTCAGTGAGCAGCGTGGAGTCACTGAAGGCTTACGGGCAGTAATGTGATCCAAGTGATGATTTTTTTGATTGGTTGATTGTTTGTTTATTTTCCAGGTGAGGAGGCAGGGGGTAGATTAGAGCAGGGAGGAGACAGCGGGAGAAAGACCATTTGGGAGAGTATTGCAATAATCTGGGGAAAGAGGGTAGTGATTTGAATTAGTGAAATAGGAACAGCTGATGATTCTACTAGGGATATTGGTGGTCTCAAATAAGCAAAGAGACCTTTAAAAGTGATCAAATCCAGCGATAATGTCAGTATGAGCATCTCAAACCGGCATGGCAGTGGGACCCAAAATGTTTTTGCAGTTCATGGGATTAAAAGGTGAAATCCACAGTGACTGGTTTTCTAAAAGGCTGACATGCCATTGATGGAAGGGCCCAGTACCTGCTCCCTGCAGGGAAAGTGACCATTCTGCTCCACGGGCCTGGAGCAGCGTCTTCAAATAGAAAATACAGTGTGTGTTTTTAAAAACAGATCATTAAATAAAGAACTATTCTAGAATTCACAAAAGGAGAACTGTAATGACCTACAACACTTCTTAAAAATATAAACCTCATTAACAAAGAAAAACAGACAAGAAGATACCATTTCTTACCTATTTATCCTTCAGAGATTTAAAAAATTTAATAGGCAAGTTAATGAGAGCACAGTCATTTTGCAATATGTATCAAAACTCTTCAAACTGTTTGTTTATATCATTGAAAATGGGAAGTAGTCCAAAAGTCCGTAACTGGGGATTTCTTAAATAACTTTTGGTTCATCCATACAACGAAATGTTAGGTAGCCATTATGCTACAAAGCATTATGTAGTGACTTGGAAATTGGTTCATTATACATTCATTAAAAATTTGTGAGCAAAACAATATATGAAATACATATTTTTGAAAAATATGATACATGATTGAAAAACTATACACTGTATACTAAAATTAAACATGCTTATCTTTTAATAGAAAGGTAATTATAGTCATTCCTTTGTTATCTTTTTTAGAAGATTTCTATAACAAACATTTACTACATAATAAGAAAAGGAGGTATTTTTAAAAATAGAACAGGTCAGTGGGCCTCCTTGCTCTAATTATTGTAACAAATACTTGTTGAGCACCTACTATGGTCCAGGCACTGATCTAGGTGATGGAAAAGGAGTCAATATCCCTGTTGTCATGAGACTTAAAATTTAAAAGATTTCATTTTTATTGTTCAATCAGTGGGAAAGATTCAAGTGCCGTTATATCAAGAGTCCTTCAGTTGTTGCAAGTAACAGCATCCAGTTCAAATTTGTTTCAGCAAAAATAAAATTTAAGAGTTTATGAAACTAAGTGCATGAGTAACCAACTTCACACTTAGCTAGATTATTTGGAATCTTCAGAACTCGATAAATCACGAAGTTGCAGCCTCGTTTTCTTTGTGAGTGCTCCATTATCAGGCAGGTTGTTCTGATAGTGTCAAGACCGTTGTCAACAACTCCAGACTTATATCAACTATCCTTAACAGCCCGAGCAGAAATACAGATGCTGTCTTTCCAACAGTATTTTTTTTAAATGATTAGGTCCAGTTGGTTCTGACGGGATCATGTACCCATCTGTGAACCATTCACCATGGCCTCAGGAAGGTAATTCTCAGGCAGACCAATTCTAGGTCACACAGCCTCCTTAAACATGGACTATGGGTGGGGGAGAGTTTTTCCCCAAGGAAAATCATAAGGTTGTTTCCAAAAAAACAAAGAATAGATGCTGAGATTGCAAGACAATTGAGAAGTGCCCAATAGCCTTGGGGCAGAAGCACAGAGGCAAAATGAGCAAGTTGGAGTCCTGGCTTCAGAGCATGAAACTTAATCCAAAAACCAAGCTGCATTTTGACACTATATGTAATGTAAGCAGATGATGTAATATCACCAGGCAAATTTACTTTTAGACTCAGACCAATCTAACTGCACATATATCTTGAAAACATAGTTGTGTGTATATTTTGTCATATGAATTCTCATCTTATACGCACAACAGGTGAACCGAGAATCAACCATGTTAGAAATCTGCTCACTTGGTGGATGATGTGAGGAGGACCAAAGTCTTGTCACTGCTTAGCAGCAAGACCAGGGCTAGGACCCTGACTGCTCCTTTTTCTAAGTGTTCCTGCTACGCCATGTAGACTCTTACCCCATATAATCCCAGCCAATAATAACTCTTCAGACTTTTAAGATTTCATTGTAAACAAAGCACACTTAAAACTTTATAGATCAGCTCATAAACATCTCAGTATTGCTCTGGCTGAAGATTAAACAGTGCCTATCCATAGGAATAACTAGCTAGTTAGCAACATATGATCCCCATTTATCCCCAAGGCTCACTTAAAGTTCCTCCTTTAATAATTAGTTTTCATAAGTATTTTAACATTTCAAAGCTCACACTTAATAATCAGAAACCGGGCTTGCCAAATATATTTACAGTAAAACATCTGTCATTCTGTACCTAATTCCTTCCTCTGCTCACCTCGTCTCTCCACAACTGGAAACAAGACTAATGTTGAAATCTAGGACCTGGTTACATGGAGAGCACTGGAT
The DNA here is from genome assembly GCA_004026545.1 of Mormoops blainvillei. NCBI lineage: Eukaryota > Metazoa > Chordata > Mammalia > Chiroptera > Mormoopidae > Mormoops > Mormoops blainvillei. The sequence goes on along the minus strand of PVJD01005504.1, from coordinate 93,198 downwards.
CTGGGGGATAAGATCAAGGTCTAATAACTAGAATTAGGGCGCAAGGTCAGAACTGGTCCAGTAGAAAGTCTGATTTGACTCTGAGTGAATGAGTCTAAGTCGCTACCCTTAATAGCTTCCTTTCCACCTGTGCACTTGGTCAAAGACCCTATAAGCAGCTGTGTCTACGATTTTATGGCTCAGGGACTTCCTCCAGGTTCCACCTCCCATTCTTTACTTTGAACCTTATTGTTTTGGTCTGGTTTCCCTAATTCCTTCCTGTTTCCTTGAATCTGGATTTTCCCTCTTTGCCTATTCCCTTTGGGTTGACAACTGGGCTCTGGGCTTATATCATTTCATCTTAGGCCTTTAGCAATAAGCTCTGCAGCCCTGGGCAGTCCTTCTTACCCTTCCCAGTATCTCACTGAACTCATCCCAGGAACTCAGTCGCAAATACTCACTGAGCACCCACTCTGTGCCCAGTACTACTCTAGGTGCTGGGGATATAGCAGGAAATTAAATGAGGTCTCCGATCTCTTGGAGCTTACATTCTAGATAGAGGACTGGAAGGACAAATACATAAACAATTAGACAAAATATTAATAATTACAAATGAGGTTAAGATTGTGCTGTAGTGAAACTAAAACTGAGGCAGCGAGGGAAGACATCCTGAGGGCAAACATGCATGAGACCCAGCAGCCAGCCTCAAGGAGATTTGGAGAAAGACAGTTCGGAAGGAGAGGGAGCAAGATATGTAAAGGCAGAAGCGAGCTTGGCATCGTCCAGGGATGGAAGAAAGACCAGTGGGGCTGGAGCCCGGAGAATCGACAACGAAATTATTTGCTTTCAGCATGAAAGGGAGCTCAAAAATTCAGTGTAAGAAGGGGCCAATTTTTCTTTCCAGTTGAAGCAGAATCGTGACATAAATATGATGCATGTCTATACTTGTTTGTGTGGGCACAAATCTCATTGGCAGTTCTGATAAATAAATGCAGAACCAGTTGGGGTCTCCTTGACGCCTATCACAACTGTGAACACAGCCTCTGATAACATTGTTTTGTCACTTTTCACTCCCACCAGCATTGAAGGCAGATAAATGGCTTCCTGACAAATGGCCCTACTTTCCAGGGCCTGGGGCTCTGAAGGAAGGAGACATGAGCCCTGGAACATTTCTTGGGGCGACTTCTGCAAGGGTTCATGGCCACGTGCTCTCTGAGTCAACGTCAGAAGGGACCGCTGCATTATTTCTTCTGAAAAATCAGATTTCGCTTGCAGCTCATTAAAATTTCAAAAGGCTTATGAAATAGATTCCAGACTAACTATGTGCCATTGCAGTTTGTAAAAGAAAATACCAGATCATAGAAATAATAGGGACACAAACTGAAAGATACCCAACGTTTTGCCTGTGTTTTTCCTGGGAAAGGCAAAACTGTGTCCTCTGGGAGTGGATTCTCAGCCAGTAATATTCTTTCCAAAGATAACTGTTATAGAGGGTTAAATAGTGTCCCTCCAAAAATTCATGTCCATCCAGAACTTCAGAATGTGACCTTATTTGGAAATAGAGTCTTTGCAGGTGTGATTAGTTAAGATAAAGTCATAGTGGATCAGGGTGGGTCCTGAAGTCAATGACTTGAGATTCAGACACAAAGACACATAACACGGAGAAGAAGGTCATGTACCTTCTTCCAATCTGCCTTTAGAGGCAGATTGGAGAGATACGAATTTTCAGTACAAGTCAAAGAACACCAGGATTGCTGAGAACCACCAGAAAGTAGCAGAGGCAAGGAACAATTCTTCCCCAGAGTCTCCAGAAGGAGCGTGGACCTGCCAGCACCTTGATTTCAGACTTCTAGCCCCCAGAGGGGAGTAGAGGGAGCAGGGATGTTGTTGCAAATACAGTTGACCTTTGAGCCATGCAGGTTTGAACTTATCAAGTCTACTTATAGGTGGATTTTTTTCAATAAGCACCCGTACTGTTCTCCACCTGTGTGTTTTGGAGTCCACAAATGCGGAGGGCCACCTGTATGCCCTGATCTATACCGTTTTATTTAAAGGACTTAAGCATCCATGGATTTTGGTAACCATGGGGTTGAGGGGGCACCCTGGAGCCAATTCCCCACAGATACTGAGGGACAACTTAAGTTTGGAGGGAGCCAAAAGTTATATGTGGATTTGCAACTGTGCTAAAGAGCTGAGCCCTTAACCCCTAAGTTGTTCAAGGGTCAATTGTACTCAGGTTTCAAAACAGTAGGATGAAATGCTGACTGGAAGCCAGAACGAGGCACGGTTTCTTGTCTGGGCTCCACCGTCACCTGACTGAGTGAAGCGCTGCTTCTCCAGTGCCCCTGCCTGTGAAGCTCAGGCTAGATGATCTACAATAATGCCTTCAGCTGTTAATCAAGATCAAAAAGTTTTTACATCGTAATCATGAAATTAAAACTTTATGATACGTGGTATCATTTGCTTTCAGCCTTTTTAAGCAACGTGATGTGGATAAAAAGATTAAGGGTGCTGAGGTTGAAATTTTGCAGGGACATTTATAATATTTACAACACAGCATTGTAATTTTAGTTTTGATAACACTGGTCTTAGTATAGTTAGCCTATATCAAAACAAAAGCATTTTTCACTAAATTCTTAATTTCTCTTTTTCATGTAGGAAAGTCTGAGTAATAACAAAAATAAAAATAATAACGTGTCACATTTAAATAGTATCTTTGATCTGAGGCCTTCCTGTATGGTATTTTTGTAAGCCATGTGTGTTATTACGGGGAGGACGGGAGGTCACAACCAAGTACGAGGATGTCTAGACCACTGGTTTTATAGGAGCGCTTCAAAGTAACACAGTGATGTTTAATGATGAACTCAGTTGTTGCTTCAATTGTACCTGACACCCCAGAAGTACTGAACCTTTTGGTTTTAAATGATGTCTCATCACCCTGTGTGTTTTACAGATAGAAAAACTGAATCAAGTCAGAGAAAGAAGAATCTAGATATTTGTGATGTGTATTAGTAACATAGCAAGCATTTATTAGGTGTTTACTCTGTTCCCAGCATCACTCTAAGCGCCATACTAGTGTTAACTCAAGTAAGCCTTACAGCTCTCCAAGGTAGGTTGTGACATCTCTGTTCTACAGATGAGGAAACTAAGGCATAGAGAAGGGAGTGACCTGGTTCAAGAGCAGTCTGGACCAGGTTACTCCCTTTGTCGTCACCACCTCCATGTGGGGAAACTGAGGCCTCTCAAAGTAGCAACTCAAACACTTACAAATAATTCCCATTCAATCACAACACTATAACTACCATCAGCTTGCCCACTCCAGAAGGAAATAAAGTGTTTAGCAATATTATTGACTGGGCTCAACCAACTTGCATTGTTTTCTTCACCTTCAGTGAGCACCAAGCTGAAGACTCCACTGGAACCACATTAATCTATTGTATCTGACATTAAATGATTCAGTGGTCCGATATCTGATCCTGATGCCTTTGCAAGAAGAGCAAAGGGTAGTCTAGTCTTTATTTCTGAGCAGATTAAGCTTCATATCAAATATTTCATCCTTTAATACATAATCCAATCACTTCCAAATCCCCATTACTATTTTCATATTACATTCATGCATTGCGAGAAATCTGTTTAAAAAAGAAACACCTGAAAAAACCTTCAGTACTGGACCAAATTCACTCTGAGCCATTTATTGCTTCTTTAAAAAAATTATTCTTTGAAATTACTCTAGGTCACATTGGTTAAAATTGCTATCATCTGTGAAACATTTTAAATCCCTTGACTCAGAAGCACACTGGTGAGACCTGAGTGTTGGTGAGTTATTTTGCCAGACATTTACCTTACTCCTACGATGTCACCTCTAGCTCAGGGGAAGTGGATTTCATTCCTCCCCCAGAGGAAGATGGATTGACCTTTGAAGCTGATGTAATTCCCACTAAGGAGCAGTGATAACGGCTTCTCTATAATTACTCTTTATGAAACTTGTAAGGACACAGAGTTTAGTAGCAAAGCAAGCTTCTGGATGATTTAATTTTTTAAAATTTATTTGCTCATTTACCTCTTTACTCTATGCCTTGTTCCACCAAGGATTCGAAGCCTGTACTTTTCTCAAGATATGCTGCTTAAGAATGTTTATCTCCCAAGTGACAGATTTATTCATAGCTACAGGCAGTGCTTCCCTCATATTTCTGACTTTCCTCCATTCTTGTGTCAGGTAAGGTCTTAAATCCAAAGACAAAGTATCAGTGTTCCTCCCGACAGAATCCCTCTCATATTCCCCACCCCCACCGATTTCTTAGGGATCTCTTTACAAGAGTCCAGAAATTAAATTTAGAACTATCAGGCATAAGCACAAAAAACAAAAAGGGGGTTAGTTAGTGTAGAAATTGGCTTTATCTCTCATGCATTTGCTTCTTATTATTAAGCAATCTATGAGGCCCACCTTCTCCCTGTCTGCCAAAAACGGCTGACATCAGTTGGAGGCCTTCGAAGTTATCACGGGGTATTGAGGAGAGGAGGGGTTCAGGGATCGGGGGGTGGACATGCTGAATGGCAGAGCCCAGCCATGTCACAAGCATTCTTTCCAAAGGAAACCAGGCTAAAAGGCTGATAAACCCCAATCTCTTTTCACAGCTTGCCTTCGGGGCCCCTTAATGCAACTCCCTCATTTGTTCATCAGCACTTTATGAGAAAATAAACAAAAACATGACCTGTTTCCTCATTGTCAGCACATCAGAACACTTCCTGCCCAGAGAGGCCACCATCCCACCCCGAGAGTCAGGGGTCCACTCTCTGCTTTGCCTTGCCTTTTTCACAGCTTACTTTGTAAGCCGGATTCCGAGGCTAATCAAATCTGAAGCCCCTCTGGGTGGGTGAGCGTCCGGGACCGCAGTGCGCTGTGGGGCAACAGGCTCCTCCCGACGGGTCAGCGAGGGAGCCACACCGAAGCCGTGGAGGTGGCCTCCTTTCCCTCCATTTTTATTTAACTTAAAAAAAAAGAAAAAAAATTACATCAAGGAAATGGAAGAACACTTAAAATAATTAACTTTTCACCAAATCACCAATTCTACTAAGTACCACAAATTCTATCATCGTAACATTTTCAAATCAATTCAATCCTTCCAGATTTCTCACTAAGTTCGACTGCAAGAGAAACAGTAAGAGAAAAGAAAAGAAGAAAACAAGGAAGTAAAAACAGAGTGAGTGAGTCATGGCTCAGTGGTACACTGAGCATATGGTTAGTTATCTCCTTTTTAGAAAAGATGTGAACATTTGAAGAGAAAAAGCATGAGCACTGAGTCTAACTTGAGGACACAGACAAGATTTTGGCTGGATGTTGGAATCTCCCAATAGCTCGGAGGTGTGGTAAGTGCCCACCATGCCAGCTTTTAGGCATTTAATATACACAAATAGTATATAGAGCTGTGATTACAGGCATAGACTCTGGAGCCTGGCTTGATGGGGTCACAACGTAACCCCAGCACATGCTCTCTCCGAAGGCTTAGACGGTTCCTTAAACACCAAGCTTCTGTGTGTGCCTTGTTCTGTGGTTACGGTGACGAAGTGAGGAAAGACCAAGAGCCTGTGCCACTGGGCTCAAGACGTTTTAACTGTTAAATATACCAGAGGCCATTCGTGAACTCCAAGATTTCTTACACTGTGCAGACTATAGGCATTATCCTGAGGTGCTGGTTTAAAAGAAGAAGGAGAAGAAGGAGAAGAAAGAAAATACAGACATAACAGACATAGTAAAAACTAACTTCCAACATCTTTGCTAAGGAGTAGAATTCGGTATAAGTTGAGTCTTTCTTCGAACATATACAATATGGGCTTTGTCATCCCAAAAGAAAGGCCTCATTTAGAAAGGAAGCAAACTCCGTGCAGAAGCCTGGAACAGACTGTGGAACTGAAATCCTTGGGAAATGCACGACCACTGCCACTGGCTGTGATCATGTGACCTTGGGCAAGGCACTTAACTTCTCAGTGTTCTCATCTAGAAGAAATGAGCTGGATAAAAAGGTATCAAAGATTTCTAAGAGTCCCACTTCACCCTAACATGCTATCATTTTACTTAATGCCATAGATAAAACCAGAGAATAAAAATGATAACTTCCAAGCTGTCACAATCTAGGATAGGACAACGTAGTACCGCATCATTTAGACTCCTGTGCATGTGCTATTGTTGAACATTTCTAGTGTTGACTCCCCAGCTAGATTTAGAACTCTTTGAAGACAGAGGTCATGCATCCTCTTACTCTTCACTGGCCTCTGCCCAGCATTTAACACATAGTAGCCATCAGAATGTGAGTGTAATTCCAAAAGCCATATACGTTCATTCATAGCCATGCTTATGTACTAGTTAATCAATCAGAGCAACCTAACCCAAAACAAGCATCAATGAGAATAGCCACGCATGTGACTCAATAAAGTGTATACCTAGCCTTTCATTCATTCACAAATACATATTGAATAACTGTGATGTACCAGGCACTGTGCTAGATTGGGGATGTTCTCCACCACCAGCACAGCCCTGGAGGTCTTACACAGGCCGTGCGTAAGTCACAAATGTGTACGGACGAAGCATAACAGAAACTGAGCTGGGTCAACAATCCTTTTTCTCTCAAATCATGCCCCCTCTCCCTTGAAGATAAAGAAACTTCCCAGTTCATCCCTGGAGTTTTATTATTGAATAATATTTATCATGTCAACAGGTGTGATGTTACTAAGTTAAGAAAAAAAAACCCACATGCATTTATAGGGCTTTGTTCAGGTGTAAAACCCAGTGTTTTTCAACAACATTTTGTCCCTTCTTAAAGCAGAAATACTGTACTGTAGACTGGCATCTCCTTTCCCTAGAAGCTTTCTGAACTTAATATTTCCTCCTGATGTGTTTCTGCTACGAATGACGTCAGCAAAACATTCTGTGGTCTATAGATTACCTGTAAACCAACTGACAGGTATCCAATACAGACTATATGGGAGGACATTTCTTTGCCCCTATCACTGCCCTCAGATGATACTGTGAAAAGTAAAAGTTCATCAGATGCAGACCTGGTTCATGACAGACCCTCACCGTGCATTCCTAAGGCTGAAAGGTCTTTTGCAATTTATCACTCCTCCGGCTTATCAGCCACGGAGAGACCTCCCTCCATTTAAACAGCAGCCTGGTTCCCTTCCATGGCTCCATCGCAGTCGCCAAGGTTCTCTAAATGCTAATTGGGAGATAGAGAACACTCGGCAATCTTGGAAAGTGTTCACCCAGCAATTTGGTAAAAACAGAGTGCAAATATCATGCCTGGATACCTGCATTTGTTAGTCAAGGATCAATGCAGAAAAGACCACCACAGAGGTTGTATATGCCACCACAAAGAGACGTGGAATATTTAAACATTTTTTAATGATAACATCAATCACAACAATAAAATCAATGCACATATCAATGGTTATTTGTGGCCAAAAAGAGGAGGGAGGATTGAAATTATAAAGCTTGCAGATCTAAGGTTTATATAGAGAAACATAACCTGGTTCTGTGAAAAATATTTGATGTAAGAATATATGAAAATTTCCAAATAATGTGAATAGTGGCATCTGGGTGCTTAGCAAAGAAGACAATCAATGAAACAACGTATGACAGTCTTTTTTAGAAAGTTGCTGTGGTTTTGTGGATAGAAACCCAACTTGGAATTGAGGGGGCTTTGCTGGATTCAATCCGTGTTTGCGGAGAGCTTTGCCAACTTCACCACCAACACAGTGAGTAAACATTATAAAGTCACACCTCCTTCTTGCAGTCTACTTTTTAGAGCTGTCCCTGAAAGGACCCAGGTTGAGTGAGTTTTTTTTAAAGGCCCCGAGTCATCACTCATATTTATGCAAGTATTTAAGATAATTAACCAATAGAATATTTGACAAGCTGGTAGAGAATTCTGTGTAATGACTTCTTAGAAGAATAGCCATCCTGCTAATGTTAGATCTATAAAGAGCGTCACAGAATCTCAGAGGTGGAAACATACTCAAGAAGTCACAAAGTGAAGTACTTTTTGGCAAATGTCCATGTATAAGTAAATTGACCTAGACAGGCAATTAATGTTTAGCATTAATCAAGTAGGGAATCATAAGGGACCTGAAACTCTGCAGAAATCAAGATGAGATTGTTCCCAGAAGGAAACAACAAAGTTAAGATGTTGAGCCAGGATTACAAAATCAGAGTTAACGTCAAAACCATCAGAGAAATATATCCTCTTGGGAATGCTGGTAATTTCAATTCAGCATAGCTTCTTTTACATTTTTATTCATTAATGTCAAGTCTGGTTTTAATATTAATTGTTAAGGGTCAAGTTCAGACACAAAAAGCATAGGCGTGCAAGTAGATACAACCTGATGTGTTTATCTTTTCAGCACACACTTTCTGCTGCAGGCGTGTGCCAGATGTAGCAGCAGCTGTAGGAAGTTGTTTATCTACCCTCTTGACCTTCGGTGAAGTGTTAGGAGATGGTAAAAATCATGTTTTTAAATTATAGGCTTCTCCTTTCAAACTAGCATCTTCTTAGTAATAGTCAAAACATCAATAAAAGCATAAGAAGGTCAAGAAGATAGGGTTGTGTTCCAATGACATTTGTAAAAACATACTTCTGCAATGATTTACAATGCCACAGAGACTCTCTGCTTAGTTCCAAACTCACTTCATCCATTCTGTATTCAGTAAATATTTATTGCCCTCCTTCTTTGTGCAGGGCACAACTAAAATGTGCAAGTCAAATGAATCCTGCTCTCTGTAACATTTGGGTCTTGCCAGAATGTTTACAAATGTCAGTTGTGCTTTAAGTTTTTCAAAATCTATTAATATTCTCAGGATGAGAGATGGTTCAAAATCATCAGCTGTACTAATTAAGAAAATATTATTTGGGGACTGGGGTACACAGCCAAATGTAAAAATGTCAGAGGCAAGTGCCCCAACTTCCTTGCAGAGAAGAGAGCTTTGGCCAATCATTAGGGCCACACAGCTTCTGTACTGATGGGCTCACCACTCAGGTCTGTGGGGATTACATTAAATGCAAGTGGGATTGATCTATCATCCTAATCACTCATGAGAAATAATAACAATGTCATTAGCTAAGTTTCCAAAACAACCTAGTTCCTGCTTGAAAGTCAATCCCCCAGAAGCACACTAAGACTTACTTTTGTTATGACATTTGGATGAAGTCACAAATGTTCCCTTGGTCTTTCTCTGTCAACGTCAACATCCCCTGGGGAAACCAGTGTGGTGTTATCAAAAAAACAAAGGGAAACAAGTTACAATCTCCAAAGAGAAAGACACAAACAATAATTATTTTTAAGAAACTCAGTTAGTTTCTTATTTTGATCCAGAAAAAAAAGAGAAAATATCATATTTGTTTCCCTTCAAAAAGTTAGCTTGCAACCCAAATCAAATGTATCCTCATACATCTTCAAATCACATTTATTGATGTGTCAGCATTCTCTTAACCTCATAAAATATTTGTAAACTTGAACATTTACATTAAGTTATATTTCGATATATTTACTATATGCATATAATTCAATTATACAGGCATTAATGAGTTCTTTGGAACTCTAAAGAACTGACAACTGACATAAAATTTTATTTCTCTTTAAGATGTATTTTTTCCTTTTTCTTCTCTTTATTCCTTTTAAAACAGCTATGAGAAATTGTAGCTATAGGGAGGTAATAAGATAGCATGTAAGTTTTACTCATTGTTTTTGTGTGTACACATGTACATGTGTGTGCATGTTTGCTGAGAATACAAGGATTGACAGATATGGCCCTTCTTTGCCTTCCAGGAGCTCTTAATCTAGTAGTCAAACTTCAGAGCTGATTTACTTGACATGATTTTCTCTGGAAATCTTTATTTATGTAGTAAAAGGTCATGCATTCACTGTGCAATGATATCATATAAAATTTTGAATTTTCAGCTTCCGCAACTGGCTCTTTCGTTTTCCATTCAGTGTGTAACCTGAAAGTAACCCTTAAACTCTCTGAGCCTCAACTTTTCTATCACATCAATTTGCCTTAGAGAAATAAGTTTTTCAAAACGACAATTTCCAGACACTCTGTTGCAACAACCACCTGTTCAACTGGTTTTCCAGTCATGCAAATTGCAAATACTCAGTCTGAGGGAATGACTGTAGCAGGATTAAAAGATGAAAAAAATCTGAAAATACTTATGGATGCCAAAGAACAAGACAATCGATCATTCAATAAATATGACCTGCATGTCTACTCAGTGTTAGCTGTTGTGACAGAAAACTGTTCCAGAATGTCTTCCTCACTCACTTCAGAGCTATGGTGAATCATGAGGACCAAGTCTTGGCCATGGCCATAGAAAAACAGCCCAAATCTCTTTCCTAAGACATTTTTAGTAAGATTCCTTTGAGAGAGTATTGATGGAGAAATTTTTGAGTGTTACTGAAAGCAAAAATATGTGTATTATTGGAGTAAAATATGGACAATTCATATGGTATGATATACATAAATATGGTGTGATTTTAGGAGAAAAAAAGTAAATTGTTTCTACAGCACCAAAAGCACAGGCAACAAAAGAAGAAATAGGTAAACCACATTAAAATTTAAAATATCTGTGCCAAAGACACAATCAACAGGGTTAAAAGGCAAGCCACAGAATGGAAGAAAATACTTGCAAATCATATACCTGATAAGAGGTTAGTATCCAAAATGAAAAAATCCTAAAACTCGACCTGGCTGGTGTGGGTCAGTGAATTGAATGCCAGCCTGTGAACTGAAGGGTCACCAGTTCGATTCCCAGTCAAGGCAATTCCTGGGCTGTGAGCCAGGCCCCCAGCAGGAGCGCACAAGAGGCAACTACACATTGATGTTCCTCTCTCCCTCCTTTCCCTTCTAAAATAAATATATAAAATCTTTTTAAAAATCCTAAAACTCAATAACAACAAAAACCCAATTTAAAAAAGGGCAAAAACTTGAATAAATATTTTTCAAAAAAAGATCTACAAATGGCCAATAAACACATGAAAAGATGTTCAACATCACGAATCATTAGGGAAATGTAAATCAAAACCACAATGAAATATCACTATATACCAATTAGGATGGTTATTATCAAATAAACAGAAAATAACAAGTGTTGGTGAGGGTGTGGAGGAATTAGATCCTTTGTGCACTATTAGTGGGAATATAAAGTAGTGTATCCACTGCGCAAAACAGTGTGGTGGTTTCTCAAAATTTCAAACATAGAACTACCATATGATCCAGCAATTCCACTTCTGGGTATATATCCAAAAGAAGTGAGAGCTGGACCACAAAGACACATTTGTACACCCATGGTTATAGTAACATAATTTACCATAGCCAAAAGGTGGGAGCAACCCCAATGTCCATCAATAGGTGAATGGATAAACAAATGGAATAAACAAAAGGAATTTGGTATATGCATACAATGGAATATTATTTAGTCTTAAAAAGGAAAGGAATTCTGACACATGTTATAACATTGATGAACCTTGAGGACATTACGCTAAGTGAAATAAGCCAAATACTGGATGATTCCACTTATATGAATTATCTAGAATAATTAAACTCATAGAGATAGACAAGTACAGTGGTGGTTTCCGGGGGCCATGTGGGGAGAGGAAAATGGAAATTTGTCCCGTAATGGGTATAGAATTTCTGTTTTGCAAGATGAAAAGAGTTCTGGAGATCTATTCCACAATGATGTGAATATATTTAATACTACTAAACTGTAAACTTAAAAATGGCTACTGTGGTCAGTTTTATTACATGTATCTTACCATCACTGTAAATAATAATAACAAAAATAAAAATAAGTAATGGGCCCCAATGCAGTTTTAGAAAACCAATTTAAAAAACATACTGCTCTCAAGGATTTTAAAATTCTGAAATATTTCAATTGGAGTTAACAAAGAAAGTGCCATCAGCCCAAAAGGAACATGGAGTCCAAAATGTGAGACAAGGTCAGTAAGCATCTATCATCTCTTCTCAAATTGATAGTAGTAAGACTAACACACAACAGAGATTACTTGAAGATTTGGGGAACATCAATTGGTAACTGAATTAGTCAGAGCTCCTCAGAGAAACAGAACAAATAGAATGTATGTAGAAAGATTTATTTTAAGGAATTGGTTTACATGATGATGGGGGCTGACATGTTAGATCTATACAGCAGACTGTGGGCTGAAAATTCCGACAAGAGTTGATGCTGCATTCTTGAATCCAAAGGCTAAAAACTGAGGCAGGGTTTCTGTGTTACTGTCTGGGGACCTCCGTCTTTGCTTTAATAGCCTTCAACTAATTGGAGGAGGCCCACCCACATTATGAAGGGCAATCTGCTTTACACAAAGTCTGCTGATATAAAATGTTAACATCATCTAAATGAGAATAATCTCATTTAAATGGTAATGGTAATCTCATCTAAATACCTTGACAGCAACATTTAGCTAAGTTGACATATGAAATTAACTATCTACCAATAATATAGATCTTCTTTTAAACAAGCTTATCTGTATTTGTCTAAGTGAATTTTTAATTCCAGGTAGCCACCTTGGGAAGTTCATACACTTATTCCGATGCTTTCTTTAGTCCCTTTTGGAAAGTCTCTTTTCGTGCCAAGCACAGAGCCAGTCCCAAATCAAAAAAGAAAAAGAAAAAGAAATCCCTTTGCTTATAATAACTTTTTAAAATAGCCAAAATGCTATTTATTGGTTTGTTTAATTAAATTATCAAAATAAATTTGCTGCAAACACTTTGGGCTATTTTTAGACATCAAATTCACTATCAAAGTTGAAAATTTACCACCTTTGAGAACCTTTAAAAATATGTGTCACTAGAAACCATCGCATCAGGGGTATTTCAAAAACCAATCCAAATATCGGCATCACTGGATTTAGCATAACACTCCAAAAGGTATCATCTTCCAAATGTTTTCCTTACTCTTCTAGGTGTGTAAAATCTGGTCTTATAGTTAAGACTTTGAGTTAGGTGATAACTATAAAGTTGTAGCAAAAGGAATTGTGCTATGAAAGAATATTATAATGATAAATATAAAAGATCTCAATCACATTGTTCATGATAGGGAAAATATATAAACAGGCATAGACACAGAGAACAGACAGATGGTTGCCAGAGGGAAAGGAGGTTGGGGACTGGGCGAAAAAGGTGAAGGAGTTAAGAACTACAAATTGGTAATTACAGAATAGTCATGAGGATGTGAAGTACAGCATAGGGAATAGAGTCAAAAATAGTGTGATAACTAAGAGTGGTGTCAGTTGGGTACTGGAAATATCGGGGGAACCACTTTGTAAAGTAAACGATTGTCTAACCACTATATTATACACCTAAAACTAATACAAAATAATATTAAATGTAATTTGTAATTGAAAAATAAAATGTCATTGTATTACCTTAAACATTGGAAAGAATACTGTGTAGCTGTCAATAATGGTATAAACAGGGATGGAAAACATATAGACAATTTTTAGGCAGTAAAATGCGTAAAATTTGTGTGCAACACTTCATGTGCATGGTCACTTTGCAAGGCAAGAGACCCTAACTTTGATACAATGTGTTATAACCTCCCCAAATTTAGGAAACCATGTAGCTGAATATTTAATTCAATTGAAAAATGTCCACGTTATACTGCTGAGTGAAAAGATAAGGTATAAAAAGGCATGTGTGGTATGATGTATTTAAAATATTTTTATTTATGCTTAGTAAATAATAAGGGAAAACATAACCCTGGCTGGTGTGGCTCAGTGGATTGAGCGTCGGCCTGCAAACCAAAGGATCATTGGTTTGATTCCCAGTCAGGGCACATGCCTGGGTTGTGGGCCAGGTCCCCACAGGGGGCACATGAGAGGTAACCACACATTGATGTATCTCTTCCTCTCTTTCTCCCTCCTTTCCCCTCTAAAAATAAGTAAATAAAATCTTTTTTAAAAATATATTGCCATCATTTAAAAAAAATAAGGAAAAATATACACCAAAATCTTAGCAGGAATAATCTTTGAGTAATAAGATTACAAACAATTTTTTGTTGTTATCTTATTTTGCTTTGCTACTATCTTATGTGTATTTTCTCAGTTTTATGAGTAATATGTATTGCTTTTATAAAGGAGAAAAATAATAAAAATTTAAGTTGTAAATGGAAAGTTGAAGAATGATTTATCGTGTATTATCAACACAGTTTAGATCAGAGTACACAAGTTCTGATGATTAATAATAGCTGTAAGAGCAATAGCAATTACAAGAGTAAAAATAAACTACTTTATAACAACCTATGCAGATTATCCCCAGTTTCCTCATCTATAACATAGGGTAATATTAAGGAATAATAGATCTCTCTTTGGCATTGAGTTATTGAAATAATTAGATGAAATAACCCAAACAGAGCATTTATCATAGTACCTGACAGACAATAAGTCTTTCGCAAATGTTCTTAAGATATTTGCTATAAGCACATTAGTTCATTCTCATGTGAAGTTCAGAGAAGTTAGATTTATTATATTATATATCCTATGATAATCTTTGTCTCATAGGAACTAGTAGTATCTCAAACAGTGTTACTCTCAGACTTGAAAGCTCCTTTAGGTGCAAATGAACACCAGCACTTGCCAGAGATGGCCCAGCCCCGTAGGATAATAACTAGACTGAGATAACAAGCAGCTTGCCTGTATTGGTCACTGATTTTCAAATTTGCTTCTCTGACAGGAAGACATAGTTGGAGTCTCCCACACAGTTCTGGACACCTGTTAGTCATGGCTTATTATTATCACCATTGAAAATAATAACAACAATGACATAGTTTCACCAGAAAGCCTCAAGCTCTTTTAGATATTGTTCCTTAGTTTTGGAGCTTCAGCTTGATATTTATAATGTAAATTGTATCCATTTTCCCTTCTATTTTTCCACCAATTTTGCCACTGCCAGGTTATCACTTGAAACTTCAGAGAATTAGAGACAGGGGGATATGGGGGGCAGGGGGAGAAGAAAAGTGGTTTAAAACAAGAAAAAAAACAGTCGAAATATAGAAAATAGGGAGCTAGTATATTCTATAATCACCTAAAAGTAACATGGGAATAGAGCAGGAGGTGGCAGTGGAAGCGGTCAAAGGCAGACCTGCAGACTCTCAGCCGACCGCTGAGCATTGGAAAACGAGAGGTGGCCACGGACAAGCCAAGCCTTTTCTATACATTTCACAGATTGACAGTGTCAGATTTCACCAGGCCAGACCGGCTTGGCTAGCCTCTAGACACTGGGTGGGAAGACTTCCTTCCAAACTTAAAAGAAAAAAACAAAAAAGGAAATCTCATTATGTTCGGTCTTTAAGCTCTTGGGTACAATTGTTGCTCCAACGTGCTTATTCCTGATAAGGAAATCAATTTGATTAGGAGTGCACGAAGACCACAAGCCCTTTTCTCCTAAGGCTAGTGAGCGGTCTCCTCGGTGAGTAATGATTTTTCCCTGTTGGTCAACAAAGCTTACCTACAGCCACTAACCCAAACATAAGCCTTTTATTAAATTAGTTATTGATTTCCCCAAAACCTTCTACTCAAAATCTAGAGCTTCAAATTTTGTATTAAAAATATGTAATTTTCCACCATCACAGATCACCAAGAATTCAAAAATACTGATCATCTTTGACAAAATGCAACAGAATTGTATTTAATACCAAGCAGAGATCGTTTTCATACACTAAAAGTCGGGGCTCAGCTTTCATCCCAGGCCACAACCCGTGAAAGTCATTCTACCCAGCCCACTCTCACAGATTAGAAGGCAACTTGCTGTCTAAGAAGCGTGAGCTCTGTCTCCCAGAAATGGAAGGGAAAAAGAGAAGAAGCTGGAGCAACAGAGTCCGATGCAATTTTAGAAACATAAACAAACTCCTGATGGAAGCCAACTTGCTAAGCAGAAGAATCCACAGATGGCTTGAGCAATTGGCAGACACGTATCATTCTTTAATTCCATTATCAGGCATTTATTGTTTGCCTACTGTATACCAAGCTTGTCTGGAGCTGAGCAGACCTAACCATACTTTCTAGCAACCTGAAAAAAACATAGTGTGGTACCAAATACCGGTTTTATTCCTAATATCTGGTCCCTCTCTATGAAAATGGAGTTTTTCTTCTATAAAATGACTCAGAAAATAGGTCATTTCCCTCTTGATTTCTGTGGTTTAGGTTTCTTTCAGGTACAAATTGGAAGACCTAAACCAGATATTTTTGTACTAAGCCCACAAGAAAAATAAATTAAATGAAATATGGTAATATTCCTTCCTATCTACCTCACTCCTGCATGCGGATTTCTAGTAGACACATATTCCCAGCATCAGCCACTTGGTCCTGTCTCTAAAACACACCCTGACTGAGAAGAACATATACAGTGACAGGTGAGTTAAGTAAGCCTAACATCATTGCCCTGAGAGCTAAAGTTTTGTTTTGTTTTGTTTTGTTCTGTTTTCAGAGGAGAGTGCAAATGCGCTCTCCACACTGCCACCAATTACGCAGCCGAGTTTCCCACAGCTGGGGAAATTGCAAGGGTCAGTTCATCTGGAGTGTGCTGGATAAGGCTCGCCCTGGGAAAGCACCTTCGTGATCACGGTATCTCCCCTGCCAGGTAAGTATCAGAGAGCTAAAGTTTTAATGTAATTTTGTATTTGAAGTTTGGAATCTAAAAATATGAGAATGAGAGGAGATAGGATTTGTGGCGGTCATGGTGAACCCAGGTCCCAGCTCAGCCTCCCCTGCATTAACATAATCACAGGAGTTGTAAAGCCATAGAAAAATGTTTGCTACCCTGAAAAGCCTCCTTTATCCTGCCATTTCAACAAACCCCAGTATAGGTTTGGTTCCCTTTTATGGAAACAGCGTAATGCTCTGAGCCACAACAGGTCATTAAGAGGCCACAGAGGAAAATTTAAGTGTCAGTTTTCATTTTCATCCCAATGACCCTCATTCTTGTCATCTTCATTAAGACATCAGTTGCCTGCCTGCTGAGCCCCCTGGCCTTCAAATAAGGAAAAGCAATTCCCTGGAGGAAACTAGAGAAAAAGCAAAACTGATACATATGGCACTTGAAGAAGAAATGAGAGTGGGTGAATGGAAGGTTCATATTCCCACAACCCCCAAAACAAACAGGTCAGCTCAGAAAATCTGCCCTTCAGTTGAAATGTGTGGCAGAATAGAACGAAGCAGCTTTGCCACAAAATTTGCATGTCTTGACTTTCAAGAGAGCTGGTAGGTTAGGATGGGTAGAAAGGAAGCTAAAACAAAAATAAAGAAAAAAGGTTAATAAGTGATTGTGTTCTAAGAAATCCTTAAACTTTCACACAACCACTAATGTCAATTATTATCATAGCTAACGTTTAGTCAGTGCTTAGTAAATGCCAGGCACCACATTAAGCCCTTTATACAGATCATATGTTTAATTCTCACAAAAATCTAATGAGGAATGTATTATTATTATCCCCATTTCACAGATGAACACACTGAGACACACAGACGTGAAGGAACTTACACAAAGTCAACAGGCTAGTAAGTTCCAGGTTCTAACTCCAAAGTCCCACTGGTCAACGCTAGCCTAGGAGTCCAGCCTCTTTCCAGAGGAATTGTTCACTTATCTATTGCTATGTAACAAACCACCCCAAAACCTAATGGGTTAGCCCTGTTTCCTTTTCTTTCTCATGGTTCTTTGGCTTGCGTGAGCTCACTGAAGCAGTTCTTGCTTAGAGACTTTCATGTAGTTATAATCACATATATGACAACTGGGCCAAAAGCTATCTGAGGGTGTGACTGGGCTGAACTGAATGTCCAAGATGTTGCTCTCACGTGGCTGCCCAATGATACTAGCTGTCAGCTGGGAGCCCAGGTGGGGCTGTCAACCAGAGCACCAACACATGGCCACCCATGTGACTTGGGCTTCTCATGGCACAGCAGTTGGGTTCCAAGAGGTAATAGCCTGAGAAGGACACACCCTAAAAGCAAGCATTTCAAGAGACCCAGGCAGAGGTTGTAAGGTTTGTTATGACCTAGTCTCAGCATCATTTCCACTAAATTCTATTGGTCAACGATGAGTCATAGGCACAACCAGGTTGAAGTGTGGGAGGCTATAAAAGGCATAAATTTCAATAGGTTTTGGGTTGATCTCTAGAGCGTGACTACCATAGTTGTATCTGTAATGCACAAGTCTTTATGCAGCCCTCTTGGGAAGAAGCCAAAGAAGGGAGAGAAGTCTAGCCCCTTGAGGCTCTGGGAATGGGGAAATTCTTACAAAAATATTCAGCAACTTCTTACTAAGAGGCAAACCTGGAAACAATGCAAGAAAAGCAAATACCAGTTATAGGCACCACTCTAAATCTGGTCCCCCTTCTGATCTCTGCAGAAACAACCATTTATTACACACGAATGATGAATTCCTCTGCATCTTCTCCAAAGCCCTGCCCTGAAGGTAGTCCTCTGAAGGCCTCATATATTTCATGGCATACATGTGATTTCTGCGATTTTATTTATCCTTTCTTTAGATAGCCTACTGATTTAGAGGCATTGTAGTATAAGTAGAAAGAGGGTGCAGGTCTTTGGAATCAAATAACCCTAAATTCAAATTCAGACTCTACCAGTACTCTGAGTCCTTAAGTAAGACTTAACATTTTTGACAGTCTGTTTCCTCACCTAAATAACAGGAATACTAACATCTGCAGCTACAGCTGAATATACGTCTGTCTCTCTATTTTATTGATATACATAGTCATTATATATTTAATTCAATATTCAAATCGAATATACATATTCAATTTCCAATATAGCTCATAATACCTAATAGAACAACAACAACAAAAAATCTAAGTCACTTTCATATCTCACTTTACAAAGAAGAAAACCAGGAAGGAATTACATTACTTGCTGGGAACTTTAGCAGATCAGCACCCTCAAAGATTTAGCCCCTAGGGATTGTCCCTGGTCTGCAACAAGGCCTTTCTTCTGCAAGGCCCTGTATCTAGGAATATATGGTCCTAGTAGTTCCATACCTGGGCAGGAAGACCAGGTGAGACAGGAACAGGAGCAAGAAAAAAAGGCAGAGCCCAAAGATTACTTTCATTGCACAGTAGATGCTCACAGTAGATATCCGGTAATACTTGTTGAGTAGGTGGGTAGGTGGCGGGGGGGGGTGAATGAATGAATGGACAGACAGACAGATGAATGGATTGTAGTTGCAAATCGTTTCTTCACACCAATGTTGGAAGATGGACTCTCACCTCTACCTCAGGAAATTCCTAGCCATTGCATACTCCTTAAACAGAGATAGAGCAGAAGATTAACTCTCCCCTCCCTGTTAATGTTCCTTCTGTCTCAGTTTGTCCTCTCAGTCTGCATTTTCCGCTTCCCTCCCCTACCTGCCATAGAATATCTAAAGGGAGAGATCAACAGCCAAGGGAGACAACTGTGCGCTCGTAGTCTATGAAGGGGAAGCTTTCCTTTCCTCTTCATTTACTTTTGACAATGCAGTCTTACCCTCCAGTTTCTGCGCCTAGCATCAGGACTAGTGTCAAGACTTCAGAAGTGTGTCCCCAGCATTCTGCTCCTGTGTCAAAGGAGGTGGAGTAGGACTTTCTTGTTGCCCTGGAATAAAGTCAAGGGCTCTTGGCTAAGGACAATGAGGGCCTATATACACCACACTCTAAAGTGAGCCACAACATAAGGACTTTCTGAAAATCAGCAGAACAGCCCTACTACCATCACCACCACCGCAGTCACCCTACCCCGCACATACATAAAATCTTTGTCAGTATAAGCTCAAAAGAAAAAAAAGGAGATAGTTGGAACTGAGAGCTCCCAATCTCCTGGGTCCTTAGTAAGACACATTTTATACAAGACTGGAAGTGTATGCTTCCCTACCCCTTCCAAAGCCAGGAGGTAGACAGTGTTGCAAGATAATCACTTTTAGAGACTAAGGGCATCTTTAAAAAAAAAGAGGAAACTGGCACCTCACTCTTGGATGGATGCTCCCTGAATTGTACAATCTGAAGTCTCACACTTGGGTTGCCATCCAAGTGGAATATGACAAGATGTCTCCTGTGAGTGTCCAACGTGCCTCTCCTAAGCTTGGAAATACCCATCAGTGCACAGCCTGGTGTCTGCTGCGCTTCTGGAAATCTGTGAAGGCAGCAGAGTCCCTGCTCAGTAGCTCTTGGAAGGAGATGGAGGCAACAGCTTATTAGAGGATGCACAAGAAAACTTCCGTGGCTCTAATGCCTACTATATGGGACATGGAGTCAGAAGGACATGGTGTTAGAAGGAGGAGCAGAATTTGGAGGCTGCCCAAGGGGCTTTCAGGTAAAGGGAAATGAACCCCCATTTACTCTGAGGCTGCCTGTTCTCCAGAGAAAGTGTTGGACGCATGGATCACTGGTGGGTGCAAAGGAAGAGACAGCTACCCTCCCCAACGGGGTCCTCAGCACTAGAGAGGTCCAGAGGAAGGTAAACAATATCCCTATAAATCCAACCACACTGTCTACACAAAGCACAAAGACTATGACACAACAGCAGAAAGATCCAGGTGAAGCCAGACCCAGTCAAAGGACAGCCTTGCCACTACCGACTCTGGCCCAGCCATCTAGGGCCTTGCCCCTCCATCCCTTCTCCCTGGCCCCAACTGAGGAAGGTTCTGCTGGTTCTCAGCCAAGGCAGAATGGCCCCCCAAGGAGGTGTTTGGAAAGGTGGCAGTGAGGTTGCTTATTATAATGGCTGAAAAGTGCTATGAGGACTTTCCTTGGGGATGGAGGACAAGAAATATTACATATTCTCCAATGTGCAGAGCAGCTCCACTCTAAGAACTGTCCCATCCAAAATAATGGCACGCTCCCCACCCCCTGCCCCCCTCCATGGAGAAACAGATGTGTAAACCCAGGACAGGGAGGAGGGGTGTCCTCAGAGTAGATTATTTCTCCTCTGTCTCCCTACCTCTTGCTTATCACTACTCCCTGCCCCTCTATTCCAGGGGGTTGGATTTGAGGAAAAAGTAATAAAGCAGTTTATACACTCGAGATGTCCCAGGCCTCTCGGGTCAAAGCTGTGGTTTGGAAGAGGTAGGAGATTAGATTTAAATTGAATCTGAGATTGACACTTTAAACCACAATGAACTGAATTTTTTATAACCAAAAAAGAGCAGAACGTTACCAAAGATGTTAAAGAGCAGGAAGTGGAAATTCAGCTGAACACTACAGAAATTAATAATTGGAAAAAAATACAAACATTTCATGTTTATGCCCCACTTAGTTAAATGTCCATGCTTACCTCCCCCATAAAGGAGCACAGGGTCATGGTTTTCAAACACGCCAAGGAAGGAAGGTCACGGAGAATGTTTCTCTCGGCCTTACTGACCACTGCAGATAAGCAGCTGCCGCTCACCCACTTGGAAACATGACATCCTGCTTCCGTCCAGGGCCCCGGGTGGAGCCCAAAGGCTGCCATGTGGGGCTGCAGCAGTTGGATGGAAAGCTCATCGGAAGCCTGGCAGGGATGCTGGCCTGCGGGCACAGATGCGACACTGCCGGTGAAGGGTTACAATGGGTAAGTAGTGATCACCAGGTGGCTTTTCCTCTCCTCCTTCCACGGCAGGTGCTTGATATCAGAGCCCACTGCCAAGTGATCCGAGAGGGAAATTGCCCAGGTCACAGCAAACTGGTCTGGGATGAGGAGACCTGGGGAGCACCTTCTTCAGAGACACATCAGAGTTTGCTCTGAGCACCCCACCCAGCTTGGGCTGTCTCAGCTCACACAAATGGTACACCTCCAATCCCATTCTTCCTTGGGATTGATTCTTCCTACCCCCCCTCCTTTCCATCCCTTCACCCACGCGTGGAGAAACAGATCATTGGAAAGTGCCCCTGTTGACACCTCATCAAAAATACCCCACCTAATAAAAAATACCACCTGGCATAGACTTTTAGAGGACAATTTAGCAATATCTATTAAGATTTCAAATGTGCTTACCCTCTGACCCAGCGATCCTTTCTAGGTATTTCTCTCATAGACATGTCATTCATAGCTGTGTTCCCAGTGCCTCGGGCTCTAGAACTGTTCCAGATAGAGAGTGAGTGCTCAGTAAAAATGTATTTGATGATTAAATCAATGGATATGCAATTTTAAAAGAGATGTTGGCAAGCAGACCAATACACAATTTCATCTAGATTTATAAAAAGCACAAATTATATTTTTCTTGCTGCTTAAAAAATTTTTGTAAGCTTTTCAGTTCACAGGACACTATTGGTGGTACAGAATTTGGCATGTTCTCTCTGTACAGTCCCTCTCTTACCTTATTTTATTCTGCTGTGCATCGTTTTCCCCTTCATATTCTTCATACCCCCCACTTTCACTTCCTGCCCCACCTTAATATTTAAAATAAATGTCTTTGCACCTGCTTGTATTGTTACAAAAGATAAACAATGTTTTTGTATATTTTTGTTTCACAAAGTACTATCACATACAAATCTCGTTCAACCTCTAGCTCTTCTCGCGATGTTTTTAAGATCTATCCGTGTTAACGCATGGCTACATCTGGCTCGTTGAATTGTGGCTGCTGTGTAGTATTCCACATTGGCTATCTCCTGTGTCACCCCTTACAGACCTATACAAGGGCTTCTCTGGGGTGTGTGACTAGAAAATGGATGTGGGTAACAAAGAACAAGCATTCTTCTCGATTTCACTAAGGAGCACCAGTTTGCTGTCCCAAACGGCTGCACCAGCCCACACTCTCATCAACAGCACATGAGGGTTTCTCCTTACCCACATGGAATTCTCTGACCAACACTTGGAATTATCAAACCTTGCAATTTTCCATTAATTACCATTGTAAAGTAGTATTTCATGGCTTAATTTGCATTTTTTATTTCAACAAGATTCATGTTCCTTTGTATGTGCTCTGCTTTTTCTTTCTGAAAGATCTTGAATTTTTTAATCTTTGCCTTTGAGGATCTTTGTTTTCCCTGTAATATATATAATTGATGGGTGTTGTATTCTCAGTGATCTCAAAAACTAAGTGGTTGAGATCATCTGTAAATTTATCATGGAGACTAGATCTGAGACGCCATTCATCTTCTATTCAAACTGCTCAGGTAATGCGAAAAGCCCTTCTACAACACCTTTGTCCTGTATTAATCCAGTCTCAACTTGAAATGTCCAGTTCCTCACTCTATCCTTTTGAGGGACACTTCAGCTATTGTTCTCATCTTCCTTATGTTGAGTTCAAATACTTGTCCTAAACACAGAAGCTGACACACAGTAAGTCTCAATAAATATATGCTTCCTTCCCTTCCTAGTTGTTCTACATGCACTGTCCTGGGCTATAAATCCTCATACAAACACTAAATGTCTGAAAACAGCCACCATGTCAGTCTTAGTGTTCACTCCCTCCAGCTAATATCTCCTGCTCACAGCACCTCTTATGTCAAATTCTCTAAACCACTCAATGTCCTGTTGGTTCATTGAGCAAACACCCTGACTTGAAAGTCTCCTAGTATCGCTTAAAATGTGATGGGCAAAAAATGGACCTCCAGGTAAATTCTAAACAAAACAAAGCACTGTAGGCCTAAGACCTCCTATGATCTCTCTGTAATTCTATTATGTGAACTAAGGACAATTCTCCTTCTTGGTGGTAGCAGCTGTCCGGTGGCTCAGTGAATTTATGGTCAGCTCAATCCCCCAGGCCTTTTTCACATGAACCTGTGGAATTCATTTGGGGGACTGCTTGGATGGGTCAAAGCACAAAATGAAATCAAAATTTGTAGCTCAGCCTGACCTTCAAGTCTTTATTCCAATTTTGTTGAATTAAGGCCTGATTTTTCTTTCTTCTTTCTTCCATTCAGCTGCTATATGATCATTCAGACTTTAGAACAAGATAGACCAGTGTTCAAATCCCCTCTCTGCCTCTATCTAGCTCTGTGAACTTGGAAAAATTATTTATTCTCTCTGAGCATTTATCACTTTGATTGCCTGGGAAATAATAACCTTCACTTCATAATAGTGTGACATGCTATCAAGATTAAATAAGATCTCATATTATAAAATGCCTGCCCCTAGAAACCCCTCAGCTTTTTCCTTTCCTTCTGGAACCTCAAACAGGAAAACGAAGTACCCAATTCCTCCTAGAAATGTCTAGACTCCTGATTTCCACAACAAAATCTACCTATCCGCTTTCATATTTCCTCAACTCTATGCCTTCTGCTACAAAATACATTGATCGATCCAAGATCGTGCATGTAGAAGTCACAGTGGATCACGGTGTTCCCCGTCCAGGCAACATTTTCAGCTTCACAGAAGTTTCCCAGACTCTTGGTGCCTTAATGCCTTGGGATCAAAGTCAGAGTGTAGGGTGCAAAGCCAGGCAAAGGGGATTCTCGTCCCCTTGGTGGTTGATGTTGGCCCGGCATGGCTGTGATAAGCCTCAGTGGGAGGTGGCACAGGTGGGGCATCGGACCGAGGGACCATTCCAGCCCAGTAGCTGCTGCAGTGCTGAAGAGCTTTACAGGGCTCAGAGGCACTCAGGAGCTTTTACAGCAGACAGTTTTGCTCCGACCACATGATTACAAGCATACCTGAGGTCCCCCTGCACGCTACCAGAATCTGACGAGGAACACAGACCTGCCGCAAATGGTTTTTATGGCCCTTGCCATTCCCTTCAACCCACTTGATTTCTACACACCTGTGATGGGTAGCTTTGCCCAAAACAGGAGACTCTAACTCAAGCTCTTACCAAGGCATCTCCAGCTTTTCTGCTCATGTATTTTCTCTTAAGCCAAGGAACCCTGCTGAGACTGTATATAGCCATAGCCCAGAAGAGAGAGAGCTAGCACCCCGCCCCCGAATTGCCTTCACCCAATGGGGTACGAGAGTCAGGGGGTAAACGCCCCCACTTCCTGCTCATTAGGAGAATTCGGAGGTGCCTTCTACAAAGTCCTTCCAAGCCCCAGTTGCCTGCTGCAGCAACCAGCTCAGTAAAATACCTTCACTGGATTTTTCTTCCTTCCCTGTCTCATCTTCCGAGCTCCTCATTGTGCATCCTGGGATTATTTCCTCAAAACCACGTGCACCCTTGTTTGTTCTCAGCCTTTGCCACTGGGGATATCCAACAAAGGCTTTATAAACAGCTAGAGAGATGGTGACATTTTTGGTTACTGTTATTATGACACTACTTTATTTTCAGACTAATGTAGCCTAAGAGATATAGAAAGTTCTTGAATATTACCTGGGACACTTGGTTGTTTTCCAACTCAGTAGATGGGCTGCCAATAAAATGAACTGTTCTTCCCACTGCGACCTTCGGCATCTCTTACATACTTCTATTGCTCACTTCTGACATTGTAACACCACTACTTGCTAAACAACTGTCTCCTTCTAGATCGTGAGAGACTATGTCTGATTCCGTTTGAGACCTCTAGTGCCTAACCCAACTCTTGACATACAACAACATGGACAACAAACATTGGTGAATGAATAAATTCCAAGAGCTAGTGAGGGGCATTCCATTTCAAGATAATAAGCTAAGAATATTTATTTCTTCTCCCTCTTGAACTCTAGTAAAATGCCAGAAAAAAAGTATCAAAATGATATAAACTCTCAAAAACCAAAGAACACTGCAGAGATCATGAGCATCCAAGAGAGTTCAGCAAATTTCTGGAAGATGAAAATGACATGAAAATCTGGGGATTGACGAAGGAGAGAAAAGGAGCTACAGTTTGGGATTTATGCTCCAGTTGGGGTGGGAGCAATCTACCCAGCAGAATTCCAAGGGGACTCTGGATTCAGTAATGGCAGGCACAAGAGATATGGAAGTGAGAAGTGCCACTAAAAATGAGGTGTAACTGAAGATCAATAGAACAATTAACGCATCTCCCCACTCTTCTCCTACGCCTTCCCCAAAAGCTGCCTCTAGCTAAACCCAGGCAGAAATAAGAACATTCTTCTTCAAGAAAAGTGAACAAACTGTCAGGGAAGAATTAAGATGGCTAGTGCAAGCATCGTGCCCCAGAATGAGAGCCTGCCAAATCTGGCATTTACTCCCCACTCCTGGACTGGCAAGCTCTCGAGGGACTCACACTAGGGCAAAGCGTGACAGTCAAGAAGCCATGCTAAAATAAAAGGCGTTCTCGGACGGCCTTTCAGTCTATATAGGTGAGAAAAGCCTATAAGATTAAATAGTATATATTAAGGCAGAGAGACGGGGAGGGGGGGAAGAAGGAGAAGGAGGAGGAGAGAAAATCCCAGAATAAAAAGAGGAGGCCTTTGTATGTGTGTGTG